>JANIJG010020894.1:23676-38314 GCA_024611175.1 Megaceryle torquata
GTGATCCCTGGAGGGGTTTCAGAGCCGTGGAGCTGTGGTGCTGAGGGCCATGGGTCAGTGGTGCCCTGGCAGTGCTGAATTGGATTCAATGATCTTAAACATGTTTCCCAACCAGAATGGTTCTGTGATGCTGGGATTTTGTGCTGAGAAAGGCAGAATTAGAGAGGCATTTAATTTGTTTTATTTTTAGCCATCTTTAACGCAGTGGAGCAGCTGGAGATCAGACGAGCCAATACCATACATTGAATCTCCTCTAGAGAGGACTTCTGCTGGATGTGCTCCATACATTGCTGGCAGCCTTTGTGCTGCTGCCCTCATCCTGGTGGAGCTCGTCACTTAAACCTAGTTCTTGAGAAAACTGGGGGAAGATCAGGCGCCTGGCAGAGTTGCACAACGGTGCTGTTGGGCTCTTTGAAGGGACGTGTTTTAGATAAATATGATGTTTTCAGCACAATCTGGAATAGCCAATTTTCAGTTTCCCAGCTAGAACTGAGAACCATGTGTGCGGACGTCAGGGATGGATGTCTGGTGTCCCCAGCACTCTGTGTGGAGTGTGGTCTGGTGCCTTTGGGCGTGAAGGCTCCTGCCCGTTGGCGGTTTCAGATCAAGCCCCCGGTAACGAGCCATCGCCCCAGGCTCTTCGTAGAAAATAGCTGCTCTTGGCCTCCCTTCAGCGCAGCTGCTGGCGAGGGCCGCGGCCGCCTGTTCGTGGCCATATTTGTTAAGAGTTTGAGACACCGTTTGACAGATTCTCCAGGGTTGGGCGACAGCCCTGGAAAGCCAAGCGATCGTGGCTCACCGGGCGACAGTTCCCCGCGTTTGTTAAAGTCGATTTTAAGCGTAACTTTTCCAGGACTCTGGAATTCTGCTCATTGTTTCTATCGAGATAATGTTCCAATTAACGTGTTATTTTTATCCTAGCTCTGCACATGCACTTCTTTATGTTCTGTGTTTGGTTTTACTGTCTGTTAGAGATCGGTTACTGATGGGACCTAAGCTGTATAACGCAGCCTGCAAGTTTTTGAGTGCGTTTTGTTTAGATTCCTTGATTCTTTGTAGCTTGTAAGCTCTCAGGTCTACCCTCCGTGCTGGGCACATGATGGTATTGGCAGATTTGGAACTGATACTTGAAGCAGAGCCCAGTCCTGAAGATTTGTACTGCTCAGGTGGGGAAACAGCATCTTGTGTCACTCTTGATAGGAAAATCCCTTTCTTAAAAAAGAAATACACTAGTATGGAAGCATTTTTCATGGTGAGTAAAACATGTAGCTGTAGTGAATAGGAAGCGTGGAACGTGGTGGTGTGTAGTTTTCTGAAGTGATACCTATTTCTAGTATATTTATTCTCTTAATGCCCTCACTGCGATCGCTTATTGCATTATTCTTTGCCAAATGCCTCCGTGAAGACACAAGTGTCTTTGCGTTGCTGGTTTAGGAACTTTGACTGCAGTGAATATTAAACACCCCTGTTGTTGGGGGTACTGGTGGGAGACGTTTGGTGCGTGGTTTGTGTCGAGTCGGTGATCCTGGAAGCTGAGCAGGGTTCCTTAGGATGGATGCTGCCATGGCTTGGTGTCCTGCTGCTGGTAAGGCTGCAGCACAGTGGGTTCTGCTGCTCTTCTGACATTACTGTGCTGGGCCAAATTGTTAGACGGTGAAATGAATATCCGTGGTGGTAGCAGATCCCAGAACTGCTTTTAGTGGAGTTGAACAGAGCTCCCGGTCAGCCTGTGGAGCTGGTGATGGCAGCCTGCATTAGGGCAGCTTTCGGATGCCCACATCTTGCGGTTCCCTCTTCCTGGAGCAGATCTGCTTTGTGTAGGGGAAATGCAGGACTAGAGTAACCCTGGCACAGGGCACTGGGACCGATTGGGAGTCGCAAATAAGGAGAAAGAGGCGCAGCCATGTGGAGAAGTATTATTTCAGGTCACATTATTTTGTTATGAAATAACAACAAAGCAAAGAGGAATGCGATTGGCCAAGGAAAGCTTCAAGCTGTGCGAGCGTTTCACTGAATAATGCAGGCTGGGGCTTGCCTGGGTTATATAATGGTGGAGGAGGAAGGAGGTTGAGCGTGGCACAGAAAAATCACCCGTGCTTTTCAGATGGCTCGAGATACCTGGCGTTAGTCAGAGTGAATCCAAAGCGTTCCCGTGTCCTGCCAAATCAGGATGTCTTGTCAAATCATGCTCTTAATGAGCGGTGCAGAAACAAGCCCAAAACCCATCGTGTGTTATTTTTGATCCTGCTGTGTGGCTTGTATTTAGTAGTACCTGGAGCGTAGGGTTGTGCTGGCTTCTAAGTAAAAATGAAGGGGAAGTTTGTAGACCGGAGGTGTAGCTGATCTGCAGAATTCTGCAGTGGTGAAAGCAGCTAAAAGGTGTAAAAAGTCTTGACATGCTCCTGGGGGAGCTCAGCATAAGAAATGGGGAAGTAATGTGATTTCAGGTGGGATTTGTTTTAAATGAAACAAGCAATTCTCCCCAGTTTCCACCTCCCGTTTCCTGTCATGTATATTTCAGCTTGGAAAGATCCTAATCAGTTTATAAAACATTGCAGCTATTTGGTAACAGTCATTTACTAAACATTTCTGGCCATCTTTCTCCTGGTCCATCCTTTGTTTAAAATGCTTTTGCTTGAGAATAGCAGCAACTGTGCAGAAAAAAAGAATGTTTGGAAGAAGCACCGAGATGAAATGGTTAATAAAAAACTGAATGGCCGGGGTGTGAGGGTGCCTGAGACCTTGTGTAGGGAAGGCTGGAGGGTGAGGGATGACCCCGTGTAGGGAAGGTTGGAGGGTGAGGGATGACTTTGGGGATGGTGACACGTTGTCCCCGGGGAGGAGGAACCAGTCTGGCCTCATGTTGGCAGAGGCTGCGTTTCCCAGCCCAGCCACCCTGTCTGCCAGTATGAGAGGAAGAGCTGAGGAGGAGGAAGGGCTGGAGAGTGAGAGAAACATGCTGAGCAGCCATGCCAAGAACCTAGAGACATTTCAGCTGCTTGATTCTAGAGGTGCTTTGATCTGCAGTGAATAAACCGATAATACTTAAATTATGAACTCTTTTTTCTTTTTTTTTCTCTCCTGTCTGAAAAGCTGGATTAGCACGGCTTTGTTCGAGCACTGATTATCGAGCAACTTTTTTTGTCTGCAAGGGCCTCTCGATCTGTGTTTACAGCCGGGTGCTGCGATGGTGCCGTGCTGGTGGAGGGGCTCGGTGACGTAACAGCTCCTGTCTCCTCTGCTTCTGGTTGAACTGTAAACCCCTCCGAAACTACGGCCTCATTTGATACGGAGCTAACGTTTAATCGGCATGAGCTGCAGCCAGGAAGAGGCACCAAAAAGCCTTGTTTTCGTTGGGGTCTGCGGATCTGGAGCAGAGCGAACGCGTTTCTTTGTTTTCTGCCAGCGATTGTGAAACACAGCCTTCTTGGAAAGGGCTGACGCACAGGTATAGCGAGAGGAGGCGAAGGTTGAGGGGGAGCCGCTCTGTGAACCTTACCAAAGGTCGTGGCGATGCCTCCCCTTGTCCTTTGTCCTCTCTTCCCAGCCCTCAGCATCTGGACAAAGGTTGCTCCTCGCAGTGCGTTCGCCTCCATCTTGCCTTTAGCCTGCGACCCGCGTAAGCGAACGCGGCGTTGTTGCTGCCTCTCCTCCCCCAGCCCTCCAGAAAGGATCAGGGTTGGGTTTTTTGTTGTTGTTGTTGTGTGGGTGGTTTTTGTTGTTTTTTTTTTCTTTTTTCTTGTAACGTATTATTCCGCTGCAGTAAAGCCGTCTGGTGATGCAGCACTGCAGATCTCCCCTCCTCTCTCCTCGCTGCGGTCCTCCTCCTCCTCCTCCTCCTGGCAGCATCTGCCAAGACGGGAGCAGCTCGGAGAGCCGCCAACGGGTGGGGCTGGGCCGGATCACTAGACAGATTAATCTTCGCGGTGGGGGACCGAAGGATGTGTGTAATCACAGCACCGCGTTGGGGCAAGGAAAATGCGAACCTTCCTCTCCCAGCAGCTGGCCTTCAATACTCGGGGCCCCTTCTCCTCCTCGGGTTTCTTTCATCCCCCTCCTTCTGCATCCCCTTCTGCTCCCTTTCTCCTCCCCTCCCGTCTGCCTCCCTCCTGCGCTCGCACCAAAGACGATTGTCACAGATTATCCTCGGGGCTCGTCAAGGGTACGGTGCAGGACACCGAAGCGCGGTGGATATTTATGTATCTGGATTAAAACGCGCAGACTCTGAGTGGGGTGATTGAGAACCGTGGCTGCAGTGGAACAGAGTAGTAGCCTCCCCCATCCATTCCTGATTTAGAGGGGGAATTTTTATTTTTTTTTTAATTAATGGCAACCAAAACGTACTTCTACCATTAGAAAAATTAAGCTGTGGCTGCAAGAGCTGCACATTTGCTGGGTGATGTTGTTGGTACATGAGGAGCATATAATGTCAATATTCTGTATTCTCTGCGCTTCCTGGGCAGCATTAGCTCCGATATTTGAACATTTTCTGACATTCTGGATCTTCTGCAGCAAAAGAAAAAAAATAACTGAAGTCTGTGCATATGTTCTAACAACACGTAGGTGCTGTGACTTCAGAATCAGGCAATAAAAGAATTGTCGGGATGGCGAGTGGGAAGCCTTTCAGAGAGCCCAGGTCTGTCTGATGTGGCTTCGTGCGACGTAGGCTGTGGTGGCTGCAGTCAGAAGGTCAATTAGGATTTTAGTTTTGAGTAATGCTAAGAAACTATTTTTACACACACTCCCTGAAGATTGTAGACAGAGTATGGGGCTGGTGCTGCCAGAAACAAGGTGTAAACAGCGAGCAAAAGGAGAGCGCACATTTTAACCAGTCACTTCTGCAACTATGTTATTGAGAAGAAAAACTCAGTGGAGGTAGAGTGCTCTGTCCTCTTAACGGCTTCCCTGCGGTGTCCTCAGAGACCCAGTGTGGAAACTCAGGTTAAAGGAGGATGCTGACTGGGATACCTCATTACTTTTCATATTTTTTTTATCATGGTCGTCCATGGCACGAACATTTTTTGAAATAGGCTCTTTGCTGGTTTTATCCCCCCTTCTTCCTTTCCTGTTTCTTCTCTCTTTACATGTGCCACATCCAATTAGACCAGTATTTTTTTCTTCGTGCAGATTTTAACAACCATATCCTCAACTTTCCTGCTCTTTCTAAATCCTCCCTTCGAGGCAAGATAACCATAGCCAGCTTCAGAGGAGTGCAGCCTTCAAGAAGCGTCTTTTCCCACAGTACCATTTGCCACGATTTGCTCCTTTGCAGCTTTTAATTAGAATAAAAATTAACCGGTGCCTCAGTTTGGTATCACAGGTTAGGGAACCCCTTAGAACCAACATCACCAGGCTGTATCCAGGAGCACAAAGACACAGCATAGAGGGAGGAATGTGTCCCATATGTGACCTTTTTATGCCAAACGAGGTGCTTTTTGATGTGAAAGATGCTCTTTTTTTGCACACATACTTCACAGTGGACAATGCGCCGTTTACACCAGTTGCACGTCTGGTATAAACCAGAGAAAAATGTGATCTGAATCCAGCCCGGGTGATGTATAAAGTGTAGTAGGTAGGGTTGGAACGAGGAGCCTGTCGTCAGTGAGGCAGGTTTGCAGATCATGTTGAAGGGTTAGTCATCCAAGACTGATGAAATTTTAAGGAGTGTGGATAAAGCAGAGTTGGGTGCGGGTTCCGACAGCGTTTGCTCCACAGACAGGCACTTGTGTTGCCTTTCTCCTCGGGGGGTAGCTGCAAACAGCTTCTCCTGGTGAAGATCTGTTTACATCTGTTCAGCTTTGCACTGCATTTGTGAACAGAAATATTTTGCAATAATTCTTCATAAAGTTTACAAACATTTCTTGAGTATTTTTTTTTTAATCTGTGTGCTTCTTTCCCCTTTGTTTGGTGCATTCATAAATATGCCTTTTGCCTCCTTTTGGCTTGTATTGACAACGGCAGTTAAAAGCCTTGACCAGTTTTGCTCAAAACTCCTGGCTGAGAGAAATGAGCAGCCAAATGAGAGTCTGTAGCTCTTGCTGATTTTAAACCATTACTGTGTTCACACTTCCCATTTTATCCTGCCTGCTATGACTTGGTAAAATGTTGAAACCATTTTACATTGTGTTTTCTTGCATGCAGAAACATTTAGTTTTGTGTGTGATTTTTGGTTTGATTTTGTGTTGGTTTCTTTTTTTTTTAGTAGTCATTTACTCACCTGTAAGTGCCCGTGTTGCAGTTATTTAACATACATTAAGCGGGGTGGTGTCCTCTTCCAGTTGTGTGTCAGGGGATGTGGTGTTGAACCCCCGAATCCCACAGCATGGGGATGTGGTGTTGAACCCCTGAATCCCATGGTGCAGGGATGTGGTGTTGAACCCCTGAATCCCACAGCATGGGGATGTGAAGCTGAACCCCCCCAAAGCACCCACCCCGTGCCGGGTGCTTGCATCAGCCACGCGGCAGCAGCGTCCCACAAGGCTGGTGTAAATAAATGGGTTTGAGATCAGGGACGAGGATCAGAATGAAGAGTTGGAGTGTTCAGACTCTTGGTTTAGCGCTGAATGGATTAAATATAGATGGGAGTAGTGGAATTGCTGTGTCAAGGTCATTTTTTTCTTCAGAAAATGGTAGGGATGTCATTATTTTTACTCGTGACGTGGTTTTGTTTTAATTATATCTTGCTCATCGGATTAAAAACATGAAGGGCTGCTCTATTTGTGAGCACCTTTCTCTTTCTCCAGCTGTTGCTGCTCTGTTGGTATAAAAAGGGTGATCTCTTGGCAGGTAAACTAAAAGAGAGGAGTTTTGCATATAACGATGGAAGGTTTAAATGGCTTATCCCCCTCTACAAGTGTTTGTTTTCCGCTCTTTTTGGAAGCGCATCTTCCAACTTCCGCGGTGCTTTGAGATTGATTTTCCTGCTGTATGGGAAGGGCAAGTGGTTTGAAACTGCTGTTGATTTTTGCAGGAGGCAAATGAAATGAAATGGAATGGAATGAAATGAAATGAAATGTGGTCATCTTCTACCGGCGCTAATCTGTGTGCTCTGCTTTGTTTTTCTTCCAGATATGGACGTGTCGAAAGTGTCAAAATACTCCCCAAGAGGGGGTCGGAAGGCGGAGTGGCAGCGTTTGTGGATTTTGTGGACATCAAAAGTGCGCAGAAGGCACACAACTCTGTCAACAAAATGGGAGATAGAGACCTACGGACGGATTATAATGAACCAGGAACCATTCCCAGTGCTGCTCGGGGATTGGATGATACAGTTTCCATAGCATCTCGTAGTAGAGAGGTTTCTGGGTTCAGAGGAGGTGGTGGTGGGCCCACTTATGGCCCCCCACCATCGCTTCATGCACGGGAAGGACGTTATGAGCGGAGACTTGATGGGTAAGTTCCAAGGTTTCTCTAGGCAGGTATTTTGTATTTGATATGGTGAGAAACACAAACTCGTATCTAGGGCCCCCAGATGGATTTAAAATTTTGGGAATTATCTATGTTTCCTATTTTGGGTTGGAAACGGAAGTGATTTGTATCCCAGTGGCTGGTACCTTGTGGATCCATAGAGGATGTTTTCCGCAGCTGGTTGGATATCTACACTTGCAATAAGGTGGTTTTAAGATGGAAGATTTCCTTTGGCCAGCATCGATATTGGAGTTACTCTGTTCTAGAAGTAATGATTCCATTTCTTGGATAATATTAAGGCCTTGCTCGGATGTATCCCTGCTGCCAGATGGAGCTATCTTACTCTACAACATGTGGTGAAGCGCTCTGTGGAGTATCTTCGGAATACTAGAGCCTAAAATTCTGTGAAAGCTTGATGCCTAGTTCTCAGTTCTCACTATACGCAGTTGGTATGTTAATTGGATTGTCACCACAAAATTTCTAGTAGACTCTTAATGATGCAGCCCCTTGGATTCTACAGACACCACTTAGCCGTGGAAATAACGCTTGGATGGAGAAGACCGAAGGCAGCTTGTGATGTTTCCATTTTGGATCTACATCATTTCCAAGTTATTGGGATTATTCTTTCTGATGGTATTGGCAAAAAGAGATGATGGACATGACTAAATTTTGGAAATTATAGTGTTTTGTTTTGTTTTGTTTTGTTTTTAATGCTGGGATAAGAACTACTGCCTTGAATTTATTGGATGGTATACAGTCAAGACGCCAGTAGCCATGGGGAGTGGATTACTATCTAGTCTCTTAAAAGCTCTTTGCTGCTCCACATTAAACATACGTTAGTTTTAAGGACGTGGTGCTAATACCAGTTTGTGGATACGCCAGTGAAAAATGACGGGGCTGGATGGTTACAAAGGCGGCTAGAGGATGCCTGCTGGCCAGCAGCGATGAGAGCCCTCGTGCATTGGGTGATCTTCTACCAGCTGCTTGATTCAGACTTAGGGCTGGAAATTAAAATAATGGATCTATTTAAGTGCCTACTGTCGCAAGAAAGAAGTCTGGGGGTTTCAGAGTTATTGTTTCAGTCTGGGACTGCTTCCTTCCAGTGGAACTTTTTTTTTTTCTTTTTTGTCTTGTCACTAAGATTTTTAAATTTTTTTTTTTTTTTCTTGTTGGTTCATCTAAAATATCATTTGACACCCTTGCCCATTAAGAAGGTGGATTACCCCTGTAAGAGGGGCCAAAATTGGGGAAGTTATGTTCACAAATCTCTCCCTAGATTTAATTGGGAATATAGGTCGTGTTTCCACACTTGGAAAAGGTTGGTATGTCCTGCCCTGTGTATATTAGCCCCTCTCCTAACCCGAGTCAAACCCTCTCTTTCCACTAACTCCAGTAGTACTTAGTACTAATAGATAAATCAAAAAAGCACTGTAGCTGTTAGATTTTCAGCTCTGCTAGCTCCTCTGTCTGTCTTCTGTGTCCTTCTCACGGATAAGGACTTTGTTCTTTTATGTCAGCTATATAGCAGTAACCCTCTAGAAAATACTGCTTTTTCTCTTCCCTCATTAAATCAGCCCTCCCTGATTAACACTTTTGTAGGATGCTAAATGCAATCGTTTATAAAATTGTTGATCTCGGTCCTTCAAAAGGGGGTGGGGTGGGGGGAAGAGAGACATGTTTCTGTGCCAGATCCTGAAATAGCTTTGCAAACGCCATTGTTGCGAGCAAGAGATAATGAAAATAGAGAGGCAACAATGAATTTTGAGCAGATACAGAAGCTAATGACATTCTGTTGCACTGGTGAGGTAGTTTCCTATACATAATTGGAGAGAAAAATTGCAGGCAAAGCAGGAGGTAGCTCTCTAGAAAGCTTGAGAATGAGCTATAATTCTTACAACAGAGGGTGAATATATTTAGGGGGTTGAGGATCTAGTGATTCATTGGAGAAGGAATGGAAGGAACTTCCTGAGATGCTAATAGGAAAAGATTCAGATCCCATTTTCAGTTTATAAAAGATACCTGAAATATTTCTGCCATTTTAAATAGAAGACAGAGCTGTGATGCAGGAGAGGAGGAGGAAGCACAAGGCAGAATTGGGTTATTAGGATTCAGGGTATTGACGTGACTAATGAAGGAAGAATCCGAGAGAGGAGGCTGGAAGGGAAAAAAAAGGGAAAAAAAAAAAGTTGAAATGCCCTTCATAAGCCAGATAATTAGATTTTTAAATTAACTTTGGCTACCCTGACATAGTTAGAATCTTGCAAGTATTTTTTTTAAACATTCAACATAATCATTCTTGATGGTTCATTTTGCAGACGTATCTTAGACGTGCCGTCCTGGTACTGGTCTAAATTAGACTCCAAAACTATTTGTAATGTTTTTTTAACTTCACCTGTCAGTTTTACTATCTCTTTATCTGAGAGATGACACTTAACTTCCTCAGATTGTAGAACCGTTCTCATTTGATATCCAAAACATTTGAAAATACCAAAACAAAGTGGACCTCTGCTACCTGAAAGTAGCGTGCTGGTGAAGCTGTAAATTCAGCGATTGCACTAACAGCAGCAGTCTCAACAAATAAAAACACCCACTGAAAAATTGAATTGTTACTCCTTGTGTCGGGTCTAAAGTCTCTTTGGAGGACCTGCACCCTTGCAGCGTGAGGATTCCGATAGTAGCGGTCGGGGTGTTCCTTCAGCGTACGCAGCTGTGACGAGAAGCGAGTGTAGCGGTCGAGAAAAGCAAAAATTCCCTCTAAGAGGATGAAATATTTTAGGACAGCAACAAGAAACCCCCTAAATTTCTGGGTCTTTTCTGTGGGTTATGCTACCCCTTTTGAAAGCAGCTTCTTACCTCTGGGTCATGCTTTGCATAGAGGCTTTCATGGCTACAGCCTGATTTGTGGTGCCATTTTTGCGGAAGGTTAACGAGAAGAGCTCCAGTAATTACCAAATTCCAGACAAAAATTTTGAAGCTCTTAAGCAAAAATGGAGAGGAAAAAAAAAAAAGTTAATTACGGTGTCCACAAACTTGAAGTTTTTCTTGTTTATTGAATTTAAAAGAAAACAAACCTCACAACTTAAATGTGGATTCTGCACTGGAAAGCAGTATTTTTTTTCCTGTGCAGGCAAGACGCTGGTCATGAAAGCCTGATAATTGTGATTAAAAGAAAATAATTGCTGAGCTTTTATCGTATATGAATATAACTTCAGAGTTGAGTAACATGTTTTGAAGTTTGTCAGTGTTTGCTTGATAGGTTCTTGCTGTTTAGCGGAGAAGCAGTTGCAAAACAGTTCAGTGCTAATGTGAATGTTTGCATGATTTGCTTTTTAGTTGTGCTTGCCCCGTTCTGATGAAGTATTTTTCCCCCTTCCTAAATGCAGGGCTTCAGATAACAGGGAGCGTGCTTATGAACATAGTGCCTATGGACACCATGAGCGGGGGACGGGAGGATTTGATCGGACGAGACATTACGATCAGGATTACTATAGAGACCCTCGAGAGCGGACTTTACAACACGGGCTCTATTACACTTCTCGGAGTCGAAGTCCAAACCGTTTTGACGCTCACGACCCCCGTTACGAACCTAGGGCCCGGGAGCAGTTTACATTGCCCAGTGTGGTACACAGGGATATCTACAGGGATGAGATTACGCGGGAGGTACGAGGCAGAAGGCCGGAGAGGAATTACCAGCACAGCAGGAGTCGGTCGCCGCACTCGTCCCAGTCCAGGACCCAGTCCCCGCAGCGGTTGGCCAGCCAGGCGTCCCGGCCCACCCGCTCCCCCAGTGGCAGCGGATCCAGGAGCAGATCTTCCAGCAGCGACTCCATCAGCAGCAGCAGCAGTACCAGCAGCGACAGGTAAGGCCCATGCGGGTTCTCTCCTGACCCAAAAACCGCCGTCCTGTGGGCTTTGCGGGTCGTTTTCCGCGGCACGGCGAGGAGTCGCGAGCCCAGGCTGTGGAAATTCAAGGCGTTTTGTGGCAAAGCATTATGCGGTGAGGTAGAAGTAAAGCGGTGGGAGAGGTAAAAAGGTTAATTTGGCACCAAAGGGATCCGAGAGGAACGCTGTCGCCACGTTAATTCTTCTGCACAGCGTCCATAAGGCGCTGGCTGGGCAAAGCGGGGAGGTATGGACAGGAGGCCTCGCTGCAGCCTTGCCTGTCACCTGCGGGCTCGGGGATTGGGGCAACTCTTATATTTGCTTAAGTGAATAAATGAACAGATTTTAAGGTTAAATGCTATTTACAGGACACGCTTGAAAATGCTTTGGGAAATGATGAGTGGTTTTGTTCCATTTCCTCTCATTCCCTGTTACTGCTGATGTTTAAATGGTTGAAGTGTTGCCTTTCCATTTTTTTCCTCTGTTGCCTTGCAGAGAAGAAATGTAGACTTGGAAGAATTAAAAAAAAAAAACCCAACCGTAAATCCAAGTATGCATTTCCTAGGGATACGCCCATGTCCTTGGTTCTGGAATAGCTGCGATAGTTTGGGATTTGTGTGGCTTTAGAGAAGACATACAAAGGAAAAAAACAAGAGTGCTAGAGCTGATCACTGGGTTTCTTTTAATAACTTGAAGTTTTGTGTTGAAATCCCTCTCAGATATTTTGCTTTTTAAAGTAAATTCGCCCTAAGAGTGGAATGCGAGAAGCACTTGTAATGTTTTGGGCTTTGTTTGGTGGAAAGCTCTGCTCCTCAGAAGGGTTTGTAGAGCTGGAATTGTTTCCTTTGCATACCAGTTCTTCTCCAAAACTGAAAATATTCGTTAGGTAAATAAGTCTATCAGTATAATAAACACAGAAGTGTTCGGTTGTCACTATGAGGGTTTTTTACCACTGGTAATGCTCTCATGAAGGTATTTATTCTCACAAAGTCTTCCCTGCTTGAACTTTGGACCTTCTGGAAGTGTTAGAGGGGTTGACAGCGGGGAGAGTGTGCAGAAGGGAAGATGACAAGATGAGAGTTTCTTCTCATCTGATTTCCCCACCCATTGATGTCTAAAGAACCATGAAAAGATTTATTTACTTCTTTTAATTACTGTTTTCTCCTCCTGGATTTAGAAGTCCAGGTCCTGTTGTGGCTGGAGAGAGAGGCACCTCTAGAATTTTAGAGATGACTTTTAGGTTTGTCCTAAAGACTGGTTTGTTATTTCTAACACCTCTCTCAATAAGATTTTAACACTTCAATAAAGACAAACCTCTGTCAAAGATTTTCACGTGTTACAACTTAAAAAAATTGGTGAGACTTCCAGAGATCTCAAAAAAAAAAAAAAAAAAAAATTAAACCTTTTTTTTTTTTTTTTTGAAAGGAGGCCTGGTTATGTTGCAAGTTTAAAAAAAGAAAAAAAGAAAATCCCAAGCAGAAAAAAAAACCCCAACCCAACAAACTCTCTTCTTCTGTTGCTCATCGGAGAATGGGTAGGAGGGAGTCCAAGAAACTCGTAATATTTATGAAATGTCATTGATGGGATGTGGAGATGGGACGAAATACTGCTGTGAATCAGAGAGGACTAAATAGGATCCCACTGGAACCAAGTTGTAAGATGCAATCAGAAGATAAGCAGCGTCAGCCGTGCTTTAGCATTTCATTTGCTTGGCAGTTTCTCGTTGGAGTAATGGAAAATTAGATGATACTCTGGGAGGAAAGGGAAAGAAACTTTTTTAATATATTTTTTTATATATCTTTATTAATACAGTAAATTCACATTCAAGAGAGTGAGTAATGAAATGTACTGCATAGTATATTCCATTTTGAAGGAGCAGGCAGGAGTTTTGCATGTTTCGAAGCGATGAGTTAGATATTCATAAACATTTAACCAGATCTTTACTTTGTAAAGCTAAACCCCGTCTGGCCTTGAAGCCTTTTAAAGCACAAGTGGACTTTCCTGTTTAATTTTTAACACATACCCAGCCCAGGCAGAAATTTATTTATGTCTCCATACCCTGGGAGGTAATTCCAGCTGTGTCATGCCCGGCTTGATTTACCAAATTTCCTTAATATTTTTAATTTCTAGAGTGTAATTTATCTGGAACAACTAAGAATGGTTTGTTATTGTCTGAGGAAGAGTTCCTCTTTGCAATTTTCATGGTATTTCTCAGGGGTTTTAGCAAACTGGAGATCGTCTTATGGCTTGATTCTAAGTGTAAATGGCCCATTTTGTGATGCTGTGAAATTATTACGGTCTTTGTGACACCCAGTTCTTCTGAAATTGTCTGTATGTCTTGAAGGACTGTCACTTCAGTCTGCTGGGGTGGAAAAGGCAGAACAAGTTGTGTTCACTTGGAGACGTCCCTGTGAGTGGGGACAAATGGTGGAGCCTCTGAAAACTTGTGGGTGTTAAAACGCTTTTGTGCATGGCCCCATCCTTTGGATGCTGTGAAAAACAAACAGGTGGTGAAGGAGCATTTTGGGCTTTACTCCTTGTGGTTTTCAAGGGAGCTGTGTGAAGTAAATATGACTTTCATTAAAGTGAAGTGATGTTCCTGGGCAGTAACATGAAAGATGCTCCCCAGATTGTTCTAAAAAAATGAAAACAGCCTTTGTTTCGTAAAGGTTTGGAATTCGTTGTGTTGGATCTCGGCTAAGCTTCACTTGAAAGGTACGTTCAGAGGCCTTCATGGGGGATTTTGTAACAGGAGCTGCACAGAAGTTGTTTAGAAGATAAGACCAGAAAGAACGCGGTAAAAACAAGCTGTGCTCTCTGGAACGGGGTGTTCTTGGTGTATTCGGTGGCCTCTCAGTAGCTGTGGTGGAGAAGCTGGTGGATGCGAATGCTTTGGCGGGAGCCACGTTCTCACAGGGTGTCACTTGAGGAAGAGTTTGTGGACTTGAGGAAGAGTTTGTGGACTTGAGGAAGAGTTTGTGGACTTGAGGAAGAGTTTGTGGACTTGAGGAAGAGTTGGTGTTTTGAAGGCTTAACATGAGACTGCTCATTCCTCACCCGTCTTATGGAAAAGGGTTGTTGGGTTTTTTTATCACCCTGAAACGAATTACGTTTGAATTTTCCACCACCAGAAGCCTGAGTTTCTCTTTTTGTTTTACTCAAACGTGCACCACAAATGATAGATTAGCAAACATATTTTCTGTACTGTGTCATGGAAGAAGCTGAATACACATGGAAGCTGTGTGATCCCATAGGAAGCAAACCAGATTTTGTTTATGCCCTGCCCAACCCCCGGGAAAAAATCCCCCCCCCCCCCCTTTTTTTTTTTTTTGGTAGAAAATGATCTTTGTCT
>JANIJG010020895.1:11441-43080 GCA_024611175.1 Megaceryle torquata
GCCCAGAGAGGTGGTGGAGGCCCCATCCCTGGAGTCATTCAAGGCCAGGCTTGATGGGGCTCTGAGCAGCCTGCCCTGGTAGAGATGTCCCTGCTTATCGCAGGGGGGTTGGACCAGATGGCCTTTGGAGGTCCCTTCCAACCCAATACATTTTGTGATTCATTCTGTGATTGTGCTCAGGACTTGGTTTGTAGGGGGACAGCCAGAACTTGGATGGATCTGGTGTTCATTTGCTGAAAGGCCCTGGTGCTGGGTTGCCTTGCTCTCCTAATGCCATTAATAAAGAATTAATAACAACAGAAAATCAAAAGAGCCTTGAGCAAATATCTTCCTTGAAGAACAACTTGAACAGGTAGAACGGCAAAATTACATCTTTTTTTGGTGTGTGTCAGTGTTACCCAACTTGTTATTTCTCAGTAGTGTCGCAGTATTACAGACCTCTGGCTTCCAGAGTTTTTCTTTCATCTCTGCAGAAATGAATCAATATTAACAACATTATGGTTTAAAATAGTAATAATTTTTACTGAGTTCCTGTTTCCTTTGAGATAGATTTCTTTTCTGCACAGATGGTTACTCTGGGCCCTTTCTCACTTGCCATTTCACTCTCCACACCTGGGTACTTCAGGAAATCCTTCAGTAGATCAGATTTTACCTTATTTGTAAATACTGTAGCCAGCTGTTTGTGTTTCTGTGGTTGATGTCTTGATGATGTCGGAATTTCCCACTTTCTAAGACTTCGAAATAATAAATAATAAAACAATAAGGAAATATAATAAACCAAAAAATTGAATAAAACAAAAATAACCCTAATCAGGGACCAAAAACCTCCATCTGAAAATTCAGGCTGCTGTCAGAAATGATTGTGCTCTAAAGATCTGTTAAGCTGTGTAATAGCCTGTCAAGGAAAGAGACACCAAGATCTCTTTTGGATTAAATCCTTAAATGTAGCTCAGAACAAGTCCTGCGTTACCTATGGCCCGGAACCATCTACAGAGGGATTGCTTTGGGTTTTATTTAAATAATAATACAAATGAGCAGCAAGAAAACAAGAAATGGCACCGAGTAATAAGTTAATAAGCATTTATTATGAGTGTAAATCAAATGTTTTCTATAGAGAGGTGATGGTGAATTGCTAATAAAAATAGAATCGGGTGACTTAATTGAAGCTTGTCACCTCTCTCTTCCAGGATGCAACATCTGATGATAGCCACAGAACTTAAAAGGGTAGAATAGAATCTAATGTGTTTGAGGACGAGGAGATAAGCTATACCTGTAGCTTGGGATTCTCTGTCAGGAAAATTTCACGGGAGCTACTTGTGCGTAAACACTGTGCTATTTTTAATTCCTCAAGTGGTTGGTTCTTCGTTCAGAAAGAGTTTTCGCGTTCGTTGCTTCCAGTTTGAGAGGCGAGCGCATCCTTTAACCTGAAGTGCGTGATCCTAAACTATAGAAATGGCTGGAAGCCAACGAAGGATCAGAGGTGCCGGAGCGCTGGGGCTCTGTGGTTGCACGGTGCTTCCCTTTCCAGCAGACACAGCTCTGAGATTTTCATTCCTTGCAGAGGAGTTTTGACTAAGCTTTTACAAACAGGGCTGGAGGACGGAGTCGGAGCAGCGCTCCGATTGCCCAGCGGCTGCACAAACACCATCTCCTTGTCCTGGCTGAGAAAGGTGGCTGCTGCCCTAGCTTGCTGCAGGGTAAAGGATTTACATTTAAACAGTTTCCCTATTTGCCCGCTCTCGTGCTTTTCTCCAAATTCCTGTTTTCAATCTGAAATCCAGTGTGTTTTTCAGTGAGATGCCTGGCCTTTCAAATGTGCGATGCAAGCGAAATGGGTTGGGGAAACAAAAGCTCTGTGCTGCTGCTTGAAAAGAAATCAGTGTTAAGATTAGGGGAAGGGACGTTATTTATTTGGTTAATATAAAAGAAGGTGTTCCAGTCACAACGATTCAGGGTGGAAAATTGATAATGCCACTGGAGCCCTGGCCAGTGCTGTACCCCAGGAGATGAATGGCTGGGGTGGGCTGTGAGAGAGTGGCCTCTGCTCCCAATCGTCTCTCTCACATTTCTTTGGTGATTGCAAGTAAGTCTGTTCTCTCATATGCTCCTGGACCCCTTAGCATCGTGTCACGGACCCCTTGGCATCGTGTCATGAGCAGAATGATGTGTTGACCTCTTCTACAAAATAATGTGAGGCGTGTGGATGAAAAGGATCAGACAGAGGCTCTGGGTATTATAATAAATATTTAATAGGTGGGGAAATGCCAATCTGATAAGGTGTTTAGTGAATTTCAGTTCTATTGTTGACATTAATCCTTGAAGGAGGATTAAACTGCAGTGAACCCAAGATGCTTCACTTCTGAATGACAATGGTCACGCTTCTTTTATGTTCGTTAACTTGACTGTTTTAATTAATGCATCTTAAATTGCCTGAATGTCCAGCTATAGATGAGTGCCAGATCTCTGTGGCTGGCTGGCTGATACCTCCTCAGATTTGGCCTTTGTTTTCCAGAGCTTTCTTATTTGAATGCAAAGACAATGCAGAGCAGAAAACCAGGCTCTTGTAAAACCAAAATGAACATCAAGAAGATACTGCTGATTCTAGTTGCCTCGGTTTGATCGGGGGAATGAATAGATTATTAAGACTCAATATCCTTTTATCATCTCCTGCCATCAGTACAGAGAGGAAATAAGTATCCAAATCACTAAATTACTTCAAAGCTTGCTTGGCAACTGCAAATTACAGAATTGATCATCTGACTCATTTATTATTTCATTCAAAGAGGAGAAGGAGGAAGAAAACCAGTGCAGGATTAGCACAAGGACTAAATCCTGTTGTAGGCTGTAGTACAGTAGCATCAGGGCTTCATCAGAAAAAAACCCCAAAACCCACAGAAGGCAAAACATGCAATAATTATATTTATAATAACAAACCAAACTGTACTTTCCTGTAGCTTTGTCATTTTTATTCTCTTTCATCCCCCAAATGAGCCTAAATATGACTCTAACTGAAACTTGGTTGTTCTTATCCCTGGGTGCTTCTTTGTGCAGATTATCTTGGCTGGACTTTTTTTTTCCCCCCCTATTTCCTTCTTTCCTCTAACTGGTTTTTGTAACCTGGAACAGTAAGAGAGGAAAAGAAGTCGCGTTTAGGGAGAGTTTGTGGGTCACGCATATAAAACACTGTCTCGAAAGGATTGCAGGGAGACAGCCTTCTGGGATCATTAAAAAAATATATCAACACATCTTTTCATTCCGTATCTATCAGCACATCTTACCCTGGGCAGAGGTAGGGGGAGAAAATGTAACAGTCTGTTTCTCCACCTGAATATTCAGTGACTTTACAAGAGTGAAGTGAGGTTGTGATTTTTTTCAAGCAGCAGCCACTAAAGGATTTGCATCCATAGGTATGGATCACCCAGCCTATGTGGAGACAATTAGATTAATTGACCCATTTGTCCCATAATTAATCTAATTGTCCCATAAAAACCCTGTAAGAATAGGATTGTGACACCCAGAAAAGAACTTCTGTCCTTTTTTTTCCTTATAAACTCTGGGGGGGACCAAGAGAATTGACTGAAGCACAGACAACTCCAAAGTGCATTTGGAAGTTCTTCAGATGAGAAAGTGAAAAGGGGTGAGAGCAGAGATAGCTTTTTAAAAGTCATTATCTTGCAGTGTATTGACAAATTCTGATGAATGATTACCCAGCCTAACCTGCCAATAGAACACAGTGCTACAGATAATATTTCTCAAGTCATTTATTATGTGCAGTTACTGTTAGCAACGGCAGCTTTCTCTGTACGTGTTTTATTACTTGTAAGAGTCTGGTGACACTGCCTCGTTCTAAAAGGTTATTGTTGGGGATGTTAGAATGCTAAATTAGGGTGTTCTGAGATCATCAAATAGTAGCTTAGCTCAGGCAGACTCCTTTGCTTAACATTTTCCTTTAATTTCCTCATTTAGATACGGGAAATTTCTCGGTGCTCCCAACTGTTGTGGGAGAACTTTGTACGTGGTTCAGGGGCGAAGCTGCTCCGGCCAGTAAGGGACTAGGGAGGGATTTAGGAGTGCTACCTACGTGTCCTCTCGTGGCCACAGACCTTCTGAGGGTCCTTAGGTGAATCATTTCTCCTCTGATTGTTCCCATTCTCCAAATTCTACTTGAAAGGGTGGGAAAAGGAAGGAAAATCTCCCACTGGCATCCTGGTTTCTATAGGTAGAGAAAGGGGACATACAGTCTGGCTTTTTCAACACAGCAAAAAGTGGGAGCTGAACTTCTGGCTTCTCACGCCTCCTCTTTCTGTAACCAGAGGATCAGCTCTCCCTTCTAAAGGTGCCAGATGTTTTATTCACTTTGCAGGTGTCTCAAACCTTGCCGTGGTGCTAGCTTTCCATTTGGAAGAGCTTGAAACCACTCGTCAGAGGTAGGAAATTGCTGGGGGTATCTTGCCCCTTCTGTAGGAGACGCTGGAACACAAGGGCGGAGAGCACCATGGCCCAGCTCCGGCCGCCGTCTCACCGGCTGCCTTGCTGCTGCTTGTCCCAAGCAACCACTTCTCTGGGGAGGTCAAAATGAAATATTCTGTGTTTGTAGCAACAGCTCCTGGTGCAGAAGGCAGGCACTGTCTGCAGGCTCTTAATGGGTGTTCAGATGAAACTGGGTGTCCAGGCAGTCGGCTCTTAGAGCTTGCTTGTTTTGGGTTAGTTTTGTGAGTGTTTCTTTCCCACTTTCTTCTTCTTTATTGAGAATTTTTTTGCTTCTTGGTCGTGAGCAAGGGCTAATGGAATGAGCAGTATTTTCTGCCGTCGGTAAATAATGTAGAGCTCAAAGGGAGGGAATAGGAAAGCTATTGAGAGAAGTAAATGAAACTGGAATTACATTGCTTTACAAGATGCAGATACACTGAAAGCAGCTTTAAACACGGGGCAGAACTTTCTGTCATTTGTGCTTAGGTCTCGGGATGGGTTGATGCTTTTTCCTTTGTTTCCATATTAACTCCTTATTAAGACATCTGCCTGTCTTCAATCTCACTGCTTTATAAGTTTGCTAAACATATCTGTAAAATGCCAAGAGCTTTTTCTTAGGGTTTTTAAAATGAGCCGTACTTTCGCAATGATGGGAAGAGGCAGAATACAGAATGGATGAGAAATTCAATTAAAATGCACAGATTGTGCATCCTTGAAACAACGTTCAGCTGACACGTCCTGCCTGTGCTGTGTGCTTTAGGTGAGGACTGGAATGCAAAGATTTTCCTCAGCTGCTTCTCTAGGCTCCTTCCCTGGTAGCGAGCGATGCCTCCTTACGGGCTTTGGTCATCGACAAAACCACTTAGGGGAAAATTGTATCATCTCCCATTTTGCAGAGATGCAGAAAGGAGGCACAAAGCCCAGATGTGACCTGCCTGGCAACGAACAGCAGAGGCAGCGTCCCAAGTTGCCAAGTAAAGATGTCTGTGCATCACGCAGGTGAACCGAGTGCTTGACATGTAGCACAGACGTGTCAAACAGCCACCTGAAAGACCTGTTCCTTTGCCTCAAAACCCCCATGTTCTCGCTGAAGACCCAAAGTTCACCTTGTGTCCTGGGAGAAGAGATTAACCTTTGGAGAAGTCTCAGCAAGGGAAAGCTTCTGCAACCTTGGCTGTGCTGACGCCACTGCTGTTACTTCCAAGAACGCAACAAAGAGTCAGAATTTGCCACTTATTGAGAGTGGTTTAAATAGTCAACTCCTGTTTATGTTTTCTCGGAAATAGCTCTGAACAGAAACACTACCAGGGAAATGGAATTTGCTCTGGGCTTATCTTTTTATTGTGACTTACAGAGATTCTGCCAGGTAAATGTCTGTGGACTCACACAGGTCTGAAGATTGCTGCTATCATCTTGATGACAAAAAGATGGGTCTTTTATCCCTGCCTTCTGGGAGCCACGAGGTTAAGAAAATGACTTAAATTTTTTCTTCATTTCCCAGAGTGTCTTTTGAAGTGGGAAGTATACACATCAGGCCTAGAAACACCGATCAGAGCCCTGCCCTATCTCACCCCTCTAAATGTGACGGCTGGAAAAATTGACAGCCAGGCAAAGAGGGGAGAGAAGAAAAGCCAGTGGCCTCAGCAAAGGATACTTTTACCTCCTCAACATTCAGTCCGTGCTGCAGGAATGATAGGGGACTCAACCTCTTATTTTATAGCCAGTTCTGTTCCTTGTCTGCCTGATCACCCCATGTTCCTCAAACTCTTGGATGTTTTTGACCATCGCTTCCATTATTCTACGTAAAAAGAAATGTTTTACAATCTCGTAGAGCACTTTGAGTCCTTCACTAATGTAGCAGCACGTGCTCAGCCCTTGGACTGTTCAGAAAACAATCCTATGAGTAGAAAAATTACAGAGGGTCAGAACCAGGATTCTCAAATAGGCTAAAGAGGAATTTCACTGAAGGCAGCGCAGCCCGAGGCAGGTTGCTGTTGAGTCGGTGAGAAATCGTTTCATTCAGGGGGGTTTATTTTTTCAGCTGATGAAAGTTTCAGAAATCCATAGTTCACTGCTGCGACTCTCCCAGATTTGTCTCTTAATTACCTGGCCCACGTGATCTCTCACATTCTAGACATCAGAGATTTTTCCTGGAATAAGGAAATATTAAAAAGTTATTTGCAGTCGTTGAGTGTTTCCTCCCCTAATGGATTCTGTGGCACTTAGCGTGCACTTACCGCGGTTTTTATCTCGCTGCCCATCGCCCTGGTATCTGAGTTCTTCCCATCAAAAGTAACATCTCTTTCCCTGAAGTACTGATGATGAAAATGGACAGGTTGTTTGCTTTTGAAAAGCAATAAAAATAAATCCAAGCAGGCGAAGCTTAATGAAGAGAAGCAGTGGCATTTAGGAGAATTAGCGCTCGCAAACCGTCTCGAGAAGATGGGGTTTGTACTTTAGATCTGAAAGAGAGAAGGACTTTTCTGGTGCTATGGATGTGGCAGGGGAGAGTCTGGTTTTCCACTCGGTGCTGTAAGATAGCTGATAGGATTTCTTCCAGGCAAATTGCTACGGTCATCTTTCTGAGCATTGCTGTCCGAGAAGGGCAGGTCCCACTGAAGTTCCTTTCACTTGCTAAGATGACTTGGATTTTAGTTATTTTTTTCTTTAAGAAGCCAGGATTCTGGGAAGGGCTTCAACCGCAGCAGGAAAATGGCCATTCTCCGGCTTACTGGAAGCAATATTCAAACTTGGGAGGATCTATGTGGAGATTTTGAGGTTTTAAAGACCTCTCTTTTCCTTGCCTTTGGATTCTGTTCTCTTAGACCTGAGGAACTACCGTCTCCTATGGAATTTATGGAGCCCTCAAGCCCACAGTTTAACAGAGAAGTGCCAGATACTGCTTTGAAGACAGCTCTCAATGTTCTTGCTGTGAGCCCAGCGTTCCCAGTATCTGTGTATTTCTCCTGATAATTTGTGAGCTTGTCCTTTCAGCAGGTCCCGTAAACTAAACCTCTCCCGTAATCCATCCTCTTCTGTTGGAAGACTGAGACAGAGGAAGGCTGAGGCACAGAAATACTGAGTTGCTTCTCTGAAAAGAGCATCTGTGATAAAAAACGGCACTTGAACTCAGGTCTCCTGTTCCTTAGTCCTTTGAATTTAACCAAAGCTGCTGCTTTCAAGCAAGCCCTCTCTGACCTTTTCAAGAGATCTCAAAAAGTTTACTTCCCCCTCAGGGTGTTGTGAAGCTTAATTAATGTTTGTAAAGTGCCACGAGTTTTTTGGATGAAAGTGCTTTGGATTATTAATATTAATAATAACAGATGAGCCCCTGAAACATTTGAGTACAGTAGAATGAATTAACATGAAGCCAGCAATCAACAACAACAAATCAAACCAGTAGTGCTGTCATGGCCCTGGGCAAGGCGTGCAGCTGGTGGTCTGATAGATGTGACAGATGAATCCGCTGATATTCTCTGGTCATTTCCATTGTAAATTCAACAGCCTCCCACGTCCTCAGAACGGCAGCGGTTTAGCCAAAAGTCACCTGCAGCATTAACTTTGCTTTTTCCAGTCAAGGCTTTTTTTCACAATCGTCTTCTCCAGGTCGATGTCAGATGTGACATGAGCTGATATTCAACTTCTGGGGGGAATTTTTCAGAAGCTTATCTAAGTTGGGGCATATTGGGCACCGTTCCCATGGTCATGTTGGCCTACGTAACCCAGGAGAGACTTATTCCTTCTGCCATGCTTTCACCACAGCTGCCTGGTGCATATGCCCATGATGGGGTGGTTGCTCCTTCTGCAGAAGTGTCAGTGAGCAAACTGGACATGAAAAAGGTCCAGAAACTGGATAATTCTGCCAGTGCCTTTCAATATATATTGGAGGAAAAGCAGGATAGATACGGGGTCCCGGGTCCATGTCACGTATTCTAGGTACTAAACTCTGGTAGCTGAGCTGTTGAGCCCTCCTTTCCTTGCACAGGACTTTAAAAGAGCCCAAACAGAACCAAAAGTGAAAGCCGCCTGCACTTGTAGGCAGACCCCACATTAGTAGGAAAGAGCTGCTTCGTACTTGCAGAGTCTTCTTTTTCTTTCAGTCCTCTCTTCCTTCTGTCATCAAAACGCAATGAGACAAAAGCAGTGTTTGTATATAAATTACAAACTGAAAAGCTGCCATAACCTCAGTGGATCATAATAAAAACCTGTATGGAGAAAAATAAATGAGGAAGCCTTCGGGCAATTTGCTTTGGAAAAAGCACGATAAGGGATATAGATTTTCTTGGACTATTGAACAAAGAGTTGGACTATTAAGGGAAGCGTGTTAATGATTTATGCAAGGTTTTTGGAAGAGGGTCTGCTGCTAAGACACATATTTTGTGTAGTTCCCGTATCCAAAGGCAATTGGTACTACTGTAATTGCTATTGGTCGTAGCGGAGAGATTCGCTCCATGGAAAAGGCTGAAATTTCAGGAGAAATCTTCATTTGTGTTGGAACAAGTTTGAAATTTATAACTGAACGTGAACATCAGAATGCTCTTTTAGTGGGTTTGTTTGGGTGTGTGAAAGCAAGAGGGAACGGGGAAGGAGAGGTGGTATAGATTCAGTTTTTCTCAAGTAAATGCCCTGAATTTCCCCGAGACCTGCCTGCTGAGTTTATATGTACAGCCAGGAATCCAGCAGCCTCTTTTGAAAACCCTTCTATTTTTTTTCATCCTGGCAACTTTTGCTTCACTGTGTGCAAATCTTTTTGGTTTAGCATGCTTGGCATTTTGCAGGAGCTGACCCTGAATTGTACTGTTTAATTAAGAGAACATGTATAGAGAGTGAAGATGTAACAATGGATGAACAATTAGTTTTAACCTTCATGCCTCTTCTCTTCCCAATAGTATTCTATCAGCCCTGAATATATATAGTTCTGAACATCCTTTACGTGCTTTTTGAGGCTTGATTGCTTTATGCCATTGGCCATTCTTCATGTGGTTCTCCGCTGCGATTGCACAAAGTCAAACAGTCACCTGCCCGTGTATCGTTAGGGGTGTGTGTGTCCTGGCCTTGATTCTCTGCCCTATAAGCTCAGTGAGCTTATAACGTGACAGAGCAAACCTAAAATAAACCATTTCTTGATGGGTAAGAGTTGGAAGAGGATTTTTTGCCCAAGGATTGTTGCTGCAGCTGGCATCTCATCCTGAAGTGTCCCCTGCTTCTCTCCTGCCCATCACTCGGGTTGTTCTCAGATACTGAGGAGGTCAGGGTAGAGCATCCTGCAGCTCAATGCCTGTTCCTCTGCTTTGAAAATTCCTTGTTTGAGCTCTTCTCTGCAGCTCTCAAGGGCAGGACTTCACACCACAAAGCGTAAATCCTTCCTTACAGTGTTTTCCACTTTGAAATCATTTGCTTGTTGACATGTTAGGTCATTTATTTAATGAGATGGGGCAAGCCCTCTACTGATGCACTTCACTACAATCTGGTTGGAAATTAAGTTGCTAGAGTGGTGTGGCAAGATCTTGAACCTGTAATTATGGTAGTGGCCAGCTTTTCACAGGAGACACCGCCAGCAAGCTTCTGGATTTCTTCACTCAATAGCATTTCTAACAGTTTTCTGAAGCCCGGGTTTTGATATAGCGCACTGTTGGGGGCTGTCTGCTTCCACAGCCTGATTTCACCTCGTTTTTACATACACAGCAATATGTACGGTGTTTGTTTTCATTTTATTTATTCCTTTATTTGCTATATTAAAATTTGGCAGCAAGTAGTCCAGTTCTGTGGCTAGGTTCTTGTTTTTCTTTGTTCTGATTCCCGCTGATAACATTAATGTTGAGATCCTGGATAGTTTCGTTCTTTCTGGTTTTTTCCAAGTGAAAATGACAGTTAGCTAGTCAATTCTTTTCCTTCAGCTGTTCTGTTAGAAACCAGCCCCATTCTTCCTGCTTTTTAAAGCTTATCCTGCTTGTCTGCTGAACAGATTGCTGCTCTTCCCATTACCTCAGCTGTCTTTGTGCAACCATTTCCTTATGCCCACAGTTAACCCCTCACAGATGCAGTCAGAAATCTCCTCAGTTTGCTACTGACTTGCTCCATCTTTTTTTCCCTTCCCTTGGCTGTCCACCATGCCAGCTAGTTTTTTTTTTTTTCTTTTTATTTATCAATTTTGTGATTCAAGGAACTTCTTTCCAAGTGTATCCTAGATAATGCTTATCTACTGCTAGCTTTTTTTCTTCTACAGCTGTATGAGTTGCTAGTTTAGAGCACCAGTTTGATTTTGTTCTGTCACAGCATGCAAATCCATTTTTTCCTTTGAGGTCATGCCAGTCTGGTTTTGGTTGGTTTTTTTTTCCTGGATTTCTGTGTTTTTTTTTGATATAAAACAGTAAATCAATTTAACATATGCTAGAACAAATGCTGGACTCACTTCAGTTCTTAGCCAGCACATAAACAAACTACAGTAACTGAAGTACCCAAAGATGCTTAAGAGAAAGGTTTACTTCTGACTGATTTATAAGAAGTGTTTCGTAGTTATTCACTGAGTTTCCACCTGGGGAGTTTAATAAAAAACTGGTCCTTGACTTAAGCATTTTCTGAAGATCAAGTCCACCCATTTTTGGTATTTGAAACAGTTCTGAAGTTACACTCCCCTAAATAACCCCAAAACTCGGGCTCCTTTTAAATCACCTTCTGAGAGCAGTCCTAACTCAGGCACTCAAGTCTTTCTTAGGTTAAAAAAAAAGATAATTATTGTGGAAAGAAAAAAAAAAAATATTGGAAAGACTTTACTGTTATTTTAAACAATTCTGACCAGCACAGATTAGCTTTTAGCAACTTGCTATTCAGCATAATCAGGATGATTACATGAATATCCAGTGGTTTGTATATGAATATTAAATAGCCTTAAATTCAGCAAATGCTCTCCCATTAAATTATTGGTAAATGTTTGGGGGTTTGGTTTTTTTTTTTTTTTTCCTTCATTTCTTACTATTTGAACTGCAGGGGAAAAAAAATAAAGTGGGCTAAGGAGTGTCAGAAACTTATCTTTGTCCTTCAATTTTGTGGCAAATAATTGGGCCCTGAAGGAATTGGCTGTTCGGTTGTTCTCTCGGCTGTGGTATGTGTCTGTTGGCTCCGTTTCTTAGAGCTGCCTCACAGCGATACATTTTGGCAGGAGCCCTAAGGACTGACACCTCAAAGGAGCAGGGGGAGACCGCTGGAAGTTGAAGGGTCGAGTTAATATGATCCAAAGCCCCGTTCAGTGGAGATAGCCACGAGGGAGAAAACTCCAACCATTTTAGTAAATTCCGTTTTACTCTTAGGAAGGTAAATCCGCTGGCGGGTTTTTATCGTTTCCCCTCTCCAGCGCTGGCTGCATGTCACTATTATTGGCCTTTAAACCTTTTAGACAAGCTGTTTTGCTCTACTAGCGTGTGTATAATAACATGCCTGTGTAAGCAGGGTGCTTTCGGCTTGTTGGAGGGGGGTTTGGGTGTTGATCCTGGTGGAGGAGCGGGATCCAAAGGGATTATGGTTTATTGGAACCTCGGGAGAATTTGGGTTTCTTACTGCGCAAGTCGTGGTTGGAAATTGCAGTGTGAGTCTAGACAAACATCCGTACGTTGTCAAAAGCAGAAGACCCTCAATCCTGAGTAGTCATCCCGTTTTCTTCAGCGAGTCTTAGCCCTGCGTGGGGATCCATGAGACAGATGCCAAATGTAGGCTTGTTTAAATGCTCAGCATTCTAGTAAATGGTGGGTTGTTATACACCCAGGTACTTCCCCAACCCCCTTTTCACGCAATTCTTCCTTATTTTCAAATACCAACACCTAATTAAGCACTTGAATCAGTGCTGCCCTCAGCAGAGATGTAATTAAGCAGGTGTTTAAATTCCTTGTTAACTTAGTCTCTTATATTTTTCTTTCCTAATCTACCACTACTGTTCCTGTCCAGAACAATAATGGGAAGACAAATGAATCCTGAAACCCTTGCTTTGGGCTTGCAAGGGTCAAACTGTATCAGCCACGCAAAGTAGATCTGTGGTATCTAATCGAGTTTAGGTGAAACAAAGCAGATTTAAATAGCAGCAGCTGGATAACAGCAGCCAATGGCAAAACATCACTTCTCCGGGAAAGAAAAAAGTTAAATGGAATAAAAATCCACTTCCAAAAGGGCACTTTTCCTAACTAATGGCTTGACTGCTGTAATTCAGAATGCTCACAAAATGCATACATGGCCCGGTCATAAAGAGAATAGGGAAACAAAGAGGTTGCTAATTCAATTACAAATGTTATAGATCAAGCTCTTTCCTATTCATCCAAATGGAAATTTACACTAAATAACATTATCAGGAATTGGCTCAGCGACTTAATGGGCTAAGACTCTCACATCTGACAGATTTCCTGGTCTCTACTAGGTCTTGAAAATTGTCCCTCTTGTGGATACCTTTAACCAAGCCTCAATATACTCTTGTTATGGAATAAATGAAGTAAAGTCACATGGCCATTTTCATTAGTTCACTGAGCTTATAGATGCTTTAAATAGCTTATGTAAAGTTTGGTCCTGTCATGCTTATTGTAATACAGGAAATTCCGTATAAACATAAGAAAAAACTCTATTGTGCTTATTGTAATACAGGAAATTCCATATAAACATAAGAAAAAACTCTATTGTGCTTATTGTAATACAGGAAATTCCGTACAAACATAAGAAAAAACTCTATTGTGCTTATTGTAATACAGGAAATTCCATATAAACATAAGAAAAAACTCTACTGTGCGTGGTCAAGCACTGGCACATATTCCCCAGAGAGGCTGTGGAGTTTCCATCCCTGGAGATAGTCAAAACCTCATTGGATGTGGTTGAGAGCAGTCTGCTTTGGCTCATCCTGCTTTGAACAGGGGCTTGGACCGGACAATTTTCAGAGGTCACTTCCAAACCACAAGTGTTCTGTGGCTCTGAGATTGAAGAACCTAATCCATATTGGAAGGCAGTGAAGATAAGTGTCGTAGACTTTTTTATATGGCTTTGGAAAATGAGAGTTGAGCTCCTCAATCACTTACGATGCTGAGTGGAGGAGTAATGTAATGCCCTGAAAAACCACGCTTTTGAAGTTCTGCCACCCTTCAGAAAGCTTACACATAAATGTATCCTTCTGGTGCTTGATATCAAACATCTCAGAAGTTCTTTAGTCTAGTTTTAAAACCCCCCAAATACTTTGGTTTGCACAACAGTTGCTTAACACTTAAAAGGGCCTTAATTCTTTCTGTTAACTTTGGAATCCTATGAAGTAGCAAAACAACACATTTCTATTAGTTCCGTGATTATTGACTACAGACTGCAAAATACTACTGATGTCCAGTGCTTAAAAGCTTACTTTCCTAGAAGTAAAAAAGGAACAGAGGAATGTTTGCTGTGCCGAGGCTCATTTCTTCTGCCTACGAGGCGCAATAAGCGTGCAATTGGAAAGGTCATTGGTTCCTTTGTATGCTAATAAACAATTAGTATGGCTGAGGGGGAAGATGTGACATCAACTTCTTTAGAATGTATTTCTGAGCAAATTAGCCATTCATGACAAGTTAAGAATACCGAGGCTAACATCTCCTGGATGATTTCTCGACCATCATTTCAGTCTCTGTGAAAATATTGCTGTTTAATCAGCTCTGGCTAACAATTATTTTTCTCCTTGACAAGCACCCTCTGGGACTTGAGTTCACCCCTGAGATTATGATTTTTTTTTTTTTTTTTTGCTATAACATTTTATAGCTGATAAGGAAAAAGGATTTAGAAAAAGAAAATAACTGATTTTTCCTTCCAGGCAGTTATGATGTTGTATGCATACGATATTTATGTGCATAGAATCTAAATTTGATTTTACTCCAGTCATTTTATTGCAGCAGTAGCGATGGAGTTTCACACATTCCCATAATTACAATCCCCCCCCTGGTCCCCCACCCCCTCGCACACCACACACACTCTGCTGCCACACAAAACCTCACCATCTGGTCAACGTTTAGAAAGCAAAATAACTGTGATTGGGGATGGAAGCACCTAACTTGCTGAATGCCAGATATAGCAGTTTAAATAGTACCCACAAAAGATTTACTCTTCCTATTTCTGAATTGCTCGGGAACATCTGCAGGCTAGCAATCAATTGAATATTTTATTTTTTTTCCTAATCATTGGAAAACACATTTTAGACTTCCTGGAATGACTTTCACCTGTCCTGTTTCTTTACTTGGCTTTCCTATTAGTTCTGCCTGCCATTTTTTGGATGCCGAGGGATATTCTCTTACTAAGTTTCCCGAATAGAAGAACATTGAGTCAGGAGTTTGTTGGCTTTTTTTTTTCTCCCAATGGCAGGAAAGCTGGTGCCGCATGAATAAGCACCAGTGAGCCGGGTGGCCACCAAGGGAGCAGTCTCCAAGTGCTTTCTCTGCCAACGCTCAGGTTTCTTCTTAGAGTTATGTCAAGGCAAGAGGAAGTTTGGAAAGCCAGGAGCACCTGGCTGACAGTGTCCTCCTTGCTGCCTCCCCAGGCTGTCTCCAGCATGCTCCAGAGTCCAGGCTTCTCAGCTGAGCAGTCTCAGGAGGATTTCCCAGCGCAGCGTTTCTCCCAGGCTTAGGAAACGCGCGGCTCTGGACGTGGGAAGAAGGGGATGCGTACGCAGGGCAGCTTTTCCCTGCGTGTGAGGTGAGCTTTGTATAATCTGATGTGAAGTGGAGGAACAGCTCTAGTGCTGGTCAGAGCGGAATGGCTTCTACTGTGCCCGAGAAACCTCAGACGAATGATGAGAAGGCAGCAAACCTGCCCGCAGAAACGGTAGTGCAGAAACCCTGGGTATATTCGGACGAACGCGCACACAGGCGTTTTCCAGTTGCATCGTGGGAGATGTAAAGTCCTCAGCTAACAAGAGCTTTGTCAAAAGTACAGCAGTTGAGGGCGTTCAGGGAGAGGACTGCTGCCAGTGTGGCACGCTATCTTCTGCAATTACCACAACTACAGACACTGGAAGTAACGATCGTTATCTTTTGCATAGTTTCCTATCTCCTCCTTTATATAGCTCCTTTAGTCAACAAAAATATTTATGTACTTGAGTTAAATGCACTGCACCTTCTGTTTGGGGGAGATGCTTGTGCAGCATCTAAAATACCTTTTTCTGCTTCTGTTACATTGAAGCTTTCAGTTCACAGTTGCGTGGTGATGGTACCGGGGTCTATCTTCACTTGCTTTTCTTTGTTTAGTTTTAATTAACTGTTTTCAGCACACAAAGCAATCAAATTGTAGCAGTTGGAGAATATTAGTGAAAGCTGTAAACAAGGGAACGTTTCTTAGGCAAGTTTTGCACCACTCCCCATCATACAGGAAAGCATTACGACGACTGATGGTGTGGAAGCCACCAAGAGAGAGAGCTGAGTGGGGGAAGAGTGGAAGAGTCCCTCATTAAACAGCATTTTGTGCATGAGTTACCTTGGTTAATGTGATACGCGAGAGGTACAAAGAAATTGTTCTAAGTGCCAAAAGGACTTTCCGAAATCCTCATTGTAAAATTTCAATTTGGTTTTCATTTATAAATGAGAGGATTTCATTTTGTATTAAAGGATCAATACAGAAGTGAGCAGGTTATTGATTTTCCATCCTGGGAAAGGTTTTGAGGTTGATAAAAGTTTGCATATGACAAAGCAGATTTTCAAACTTCTTGTAAAGCTAAAGAATGTGGGAGGGCAGAGATGAAAACGCAGAGGCTTGACCAGTTTTCGTCCCCTAAAACCTGGCACTTCTGTGGCAGGGGAAGACTGAGCTTCAAGTCCTTGCTCGGTTTGATTCAGACTGTCAGGCTTGATGCTGAATCTAGCTAATCCGTGCTTATTAGCTACCTTAACACATTGTTATTTATAGCTTTGAGCACTGGAAGAGACCATTCCATCATTTTGTCTGACCCCTTTACAAAGCAGGTCACAGAATTGCCATATTATCATCAATTGATTGCTGTAATTAAGGGGTCAAAGCAATGAAGACGTTGTTTAGAACTGCGGGTTTTACTTACATCTAATAACTTTTCTAGATGGATTACCACTGATGCTGCCACTATGCTAATAAAATCTGCTTATCGTTGATGAACTAGACCTAGAACCTCTGTTTGCATGAATAACAATTCTTGAAGCGAATTCAGGGATGGTCAAAGGCAGCCTTTAATTCTGAATACTTTATGTGGAACTTGAGATGGGCAAGGCCTTATTTCAGACATACTACCCTCAAATCTAACTCAGATCAGTAAGAGCTCATTACCTGCACAGGCTCCAAAGAGTAGGCACAAGATACTTTGTGCTGTACAACCATTAAAGAGTGAACTGGAAAGCTATAAATAAAACTGGAAAATAGAGGGAATTTGCATCCTGAGGTTTTGAAACTTTATTTCTCCCAAAACAAAACCGTCAAGAAAGATACTTTAGGTTTTTCTCCAACACAAAAGAGTTTGCAGTGTGTTGATTTGTCCTTTCCTGAATTTTAGAATATAATATTGACATATAATTAGGATGAATAGCTTTGAATTAGCCAGAAACAACTTGATTCTTGGGCAGTTCTTTCTATTGCAAAGTCAGGTTAAAAACTTTCCCCTCTGCTCTGGCTAGAGGTAGCCTGGGAAAATGCATTTACACTGTTCTCTTCTATATTTCTTCAGCATTTATGACACTGGCGAGTGTACCACGTGTGAACAGAGTGCTGGAGAGCACGTCTCAACCTCGGACAGCTGAGGGAGCAGCTTCAGTGTGGAGAGGTCAGTTCAGACTCGTGAATTCTGGGTGCTTTTGCTGGAAGTGGCAAGAGTTGCCTAAATTGGTGAAATGTTCTGGTGCCTTTTTTTTTTTTTTTCCTGTTGGTCTATCAGCTGGGAAATCACCTGCGATGAACGTGTCTGATACAGGACATCTAAGAGCCCTCTTCTTGTTAATTTTTTTTTCTTTTATCTGGCTGCCTGACCCAGGCTTGAGCTGATGAGACAGTATTAAAACACTTGCTAAGAATGACCAACGTCCACATTATCCAGGCATTAGAACTGAAAGACAACTACTTTGGGTGCTTACTCACGAGCCTTTTTTAATGGGGTTTTGTCTCCTGATCATGTGTCTCTGGTATTTATTTGAAAACCAAATGCTGTGGAAAATTTACATTATACCCCTGAGTTTCATTGAGCAGAGAGCACTTTTCAATACAAAAATGAGCTGCGGAGCTTAAAACCGGGCAAAGAATTCATTATTTTAATGATAATAATTTACACTTGCATGGGAGCTTTCATCCAAGAAAATATCATGTTAGAATTTTCCATTCATAGTCTCTCCAAGATGGGGTAATTTTACCTTGATAAGTGCGTGAATTATATGTGTCTTTGCTGTTTGGGAAGGCAAAATTATTATAGTTTGGACAGTTGAGTGTTTGTTAGAGAAATATTTTGCATTTATACTGTAGTTTTCTTAAAATCTGAATGTCCTTTTGAAAAACTAGTTCAAACCTATCAGTACCCCTGTGGTGTAAAACTAGTCCACTGCTGTTCACCTGGGGAAACTGAGGGAATAACCTCCTGGGTCTATTCTGCTGCTGCAGGGTTGGGGTTTTTTCTGTTCCAGGTAAATGGAAGCAGTAAGGAGCTTGGAAATCAGGTTCCATTACCAAGATCAAATCTAGTGGTCCAACTCAATATATTAAATCTTTTTGGTTTCGTTTTAAAGGGGCTTTTCATCTGCTTAAAATGAAGCTTTTTAAGCTTATGTGGTCTGTGGAATGGCAGAGGGTACAATTAATGTTTTCTTGAACCGGAGAGCGAGTCTGTAGCAAAACTAGGGAAGGATGGAGCTGTGCAGCTCTTACTCTTCAGTCTTGATCCAACACACCTCATAGTGGAGATTTCTTTCCCTGATTTCAGTCAAGCTCGTAATGTCTTTGACTATATGCAACCCAGCATATCTCTCTCTTCTTCCCATACACGGTAAATTGAGCCAATTTTGCCTCTTTGATGTGTAATAAATTCCCCATACAGAAGCTCTGTTTTCTTTCAGCTATTGTCTTCTTGGAGACTGTGCATAAATATACAAAAAGCTTATTTCTAATTTTATCTTTTTTTTTTTTCCTTCTTCTGTAATTCTCTATGCACTACTTACTTGCTTAAAAAATGAAACTGCCTTTTTTTTTCCCCTTTTCCAAAAGCTGTGGGGAACCTTTCATTTAAACATGTGCAAGCAACATAAGGCAGACCAATAACACAAAGTCAAAGCCGTTTCGTAGAAAGCGTTTCAGAAATGCTAATTGATCTAAATGAGCTTAGAAAGCATTTTACAGAGAAAGTATCCAAAATACAGGATGGATTGCAAGATGCATTCCCTTAGTAATATATTACTGCAGCGTTGCATTGCTGGATTTATGTATCAGTTTTAACTACTTGTCTTGATTATGTCATAAAGATTTCATGGTTTATTATTGGTTTTGTTTGTTTTTCTTTTGTTTCATTTTTAATTTTGTGAGGCTTTTTGCTTTTTTGGGTTTTTTTCTCTGACAGTAATCTACTTTCTTAACTGGTGGTTGAGTGACAGATTTTGATCAAAGTTATACTTTTAATGTCTTACAATGGATGTGGCACTGGTATGTCATTGTTCCTCATTGTCACCAGTGTTCCACCACTCTGCAAAACCTAGAAAACTCTTTAATGTCACCACTAAAGATGAAACTGAAAGCAATTAATCATTTCATTCTACTTGGCAAAGTAAGAAATTATATGTTTCCATTATTTATTTTCACATGCACATTGAGTAAATATATTTAAGAAAAAAAAAAAAGATTATGCTGGACTGTGTACAGGAATTCATTCAGCAGAATGGGTTTGTTAATGCTGCATCTGGAGAAACAGGGAGTAGTTTTTTTGTTTGTGTTTTCCTGAGAGTACCTGAGTTACAGCAGTGATTAAAGGCAGCATTTCTTTATTAAAGGAGGTGGTTGCCATTCAGCCACTGGGCCAGGGACTCGGCTCTCCAGGTGGCATCTTTGGCTTGCATACTGCAGTAGGATTCCGTTCCTTGACCAGAACTACAACTATTCCACAGATTGTCCCAGGGCAATCCAAAAGGCATTTCACCCAGGAAATCCCAGCTCAAGATTCTCAGAACAGTGTCTGGCCTTCTTTGGAAGAGGCTTTTTTGCATCTGACTATTTAAACCACTGTCACAGGAAGATGGCTGATTGCCACCTCACAATTTTTCTGCCAGCTAACTTGGGAGGAGAGACTTAACAGCTCAAGGATTATATTGTATATCTTTGTCAGCAAGCAGCATCTGTCAGAGAAGCCACTCTGCTGAATTCCAGCAAATATCCCTCCTAATGTTAATCCAGAGACCAAGGTTCAAGAGGGACTTAAATCTGTGGACATAACATTAGCTAAAGCTCTTCGTTACTTGCAAGGGGAGTTTATTTTTCCCTATCCCCACTTCTTTCCTTTCTTTCTTTCCACCAGTGCCCTTATTAATGAACTGTGAAAGCTGACATTTCCAATAAGGAACAATTAAATCTGAAACTAAATTAAATGAAGAATTAATTTACAAAATAATAACTAGCATGAGGATGGTGAAAAATGATTGCAAGTCATGGGAGGAAAAAAAAGAAGAGTAAATTAAGTCTGACTACATTAATGTGCTTTAAATACCTCTGCTGCTCAGAAAATGAAATGGGAAACATCTTATTAACTATCTTACATCTTACATATAGAGTTGTAATGTGTGTATTCAGCATGACAAGTATTGCAGGACAGAAATCCTTTATAGACGTCAGGGTAAGGAAGGTACTTCACTCAGCACCCTTTTCTTGCTAAGGTACCACAGCAGCTCTGGAGCGAGGAGTGCAGCACAGGAAGTGCATTTCACCTTCTAAAGGCAGTAATGATGGCCCGGCCAGCCTTCAGAATGTTTCTCAGGAAGGCTCTAAGGCTTTTTAAGCCAGGTAACAGGGTAATAGGCATTGTGTTTGAGTTGAATGTAGTTAACCACATAGCAGTGTTTCCTCAGCCCCAGCTGAAGGGGATTTAGTAGTGTTTTAATAGCGTGGAAAGGGCTCGCAGAATAAGGACAGGAGCAAGAACTCGTCCTAGGCGAGTTGGTTCAGCGAACACTGCGGACAGTCCTCCAGACACTTGACTTTTTCAGCCTTTTTTTCCTGTTAGACTCACTCTGTAATGACAGAATTCACTTGAAACGTCAGTGGTTCAAGGCTCATTTTCAGTGTTCTGATGGCTTTACAGCAATGTAGTGGGGTTTTTTTTTTCCTCTATGAGAAACTTCAGCCAAAGAGCTGAATTTTTGAGAGCTAGTAATCCAGGGCTGATACTCGCTTATTTCACATCAAATCCAGCCACTCAAACTTGTTGCTTTTGCAGTTGGATTTCTCAGGCTGTCCATCCAATATATACCCAACTGGCTGATCCCTTTAGCCCTCTGTAGGAACACGAGGGAAAAGGACACACATTTATTGATTTTAGGGGAATGCTGATTTGCTGCAGCCGATGCCAGCTTAAGGTTCGCCGTGCTATTTAATGCATTTTTATTTAAAAATGCTGTTTAAGCTTATCTGTGAATCTCTAGAAGCTAAAGTTAATTTTGCACACAATTATTCTTACGGGGATTTGTAGAATTCACGGCTCTTCCATAAGAGTTTGAGTTTTACTTGAATCTATCTAAAAAACTCCAACCTTCTTGCATACATTCTCCGAGACCCTGTGTACCTTTTGTTGGTTTTTGGTTTTTTTTTCTTTGTCCCTTGGGCTGAGAAATATTTGGAAAGCAGAATTAGAAAGAGATTTGGACCCAGGTTGAAAAAAGCATTGATTTCTTGGGTTTTATTTAAGGCCCTTTCCTTTAAAAAAAAAAAAACCCGGAAAAAAAAGTTGAGGGAAAATAAAACCCTAATAAAAAAGGGTAAACAGAGTGGGAAGAAGGGGGTTGGGGGGGGGGAAGCTTGACTCAATTGAATAATGATAATAATAAAATCACTAAACAATATTGCTAGTTAAAAGTCCTGTTAAAGTGAATGTACCGTGGAGATGGGAAGCAGAGCTGCTGTTATCTAACGCTCGGGATGGAGATTTCTTTTCAATAATTTGATAACATTTTAATGAATAAATTAATAACATTATCCAGGAAATGGAGTTCATAGATAAAGTCAATTCCTCGCCAGTTCCCAAATCTAATCAGAGAAGTTCTGTTCGGGGATGGTCAGCAATGATGCATGAGTTCAGCAATATTTTTCAGTGCCCACACAGGAGGAGACACAAGTGCTGAGGTTACCATTATGGCACTGCATGCAGAAGGGGTTTACTTCACAATATTAATGCAAATTATGGCTTTAAGACTGGCAATTATGCATTTTTATTTTACTGAGGTGAGCAGGATTGTTGCATATATGCTTTAAAAATGCTAAAGAAAACAACTCTATCTTCTTCTTAAGTGACATACTTTTAAAGACAAATTCACAGAAAAGGAGAAATATTACTTGTTATAAGGAAACACTTGAGCAGATTTTGAGAACAGGATGAAGTTGTGTTAATGTATCACTAATGCACAAGATATATTCTCAAGATTTTTAATTTAAATGGGTAAGGGAGGGAAAAAGGAGTAGGGGGAAGGAGTTAATGAAGCACAGGGCAAAATGAGTGCAGAGAAGTAACACCTCCATAGCAAATGACAGGACTGGGAGAAGGAATTATTCTTGAATTTAAGGTAAAATTTAATAGAAGAGGAGGATTGGAATCTGGCTTAGCACAGGTACAGTGTGATTATTCACCTTTGTTTCACTTTGACGGAAGACTGCAACAGTAAATACTGTAATTGTCTGCCTGGCCTTTCAGTCAAGATCAAGCACTGGAATTTTAATAATAAGACCTTTATTCAAGGCTCCAGAGATACCTGAGATAGTGATGGATGAGCTTGTATGCCTTCACAGCAGAGTTCTGTGTATGCCAGGGTGCGAGCTCGAGTGCCAGAATGAGTAGAGCTGTTAATAGTTCACTCGAGCTAATTAGCCCTGGTTCATTCTTGTAGCTTATGAAGGCATTGTGTGATGTAGACAATCTCTTGATGCCACAACATCATTTATAACACAGTGTCCCAACAGCACTCATCATTTCAACAGCCCACCTGACATCTGGAGAAAACTCCTTTCTATCCTTTTGTAATAACAGGATGTAATCCTCATCCTCTCCAAAACATTTGTCAGAGAGCTGCTCTTTGTCTAATACCATCCATGTGCTGTCAGACTGCTTCTTCTATTTTCCCTTCACCAGGTCTCTCTAATAATACCCTGCAAACCAAACACGGGCAGCACATCCAGTGGTGCTCGTGAGATAGCAATACAGAAAAGACCAGTCTTGATGTGGGATGACTGCAGCCAGGCAGCGGCTCAGGCGCAGGAACAAACTGGTGTCACAGCAGACCTTATGTGGTTTGCTCTTCGTGAGTGCTTTTCCTCCCGCAGTTCTCTCCATTCCTTCACACACCATTGTGATTCTTAAGCTGGAATGCTAAATACAGAACATTACTTCAGCCAGTGTTGAAATACTTTTAATAGGTATTTCTACTCTGATTGAGGAAAGTGTTTTTAATTCACTTTCAGTGCTTAAGAAAGCTCCCTGGAGCCTGTCTGTTTCAAACACCTCACAAAGGTGGGTAGCTACATTTCATACAAAACCCAGTGAGGTTTCCTGTGGAAATTGCCCAGAATCACAAGGATAACGTGCTTGAAGAGAAATCACACCCATGTGTAGGCACTCCTCTTCCAGAGCTTCCTCTACTCCATCATCTCTCCCGAACCTTATACATAGGATGCCCACAGTCCTGCTGACAAAGCAGTCCATGTAGAAATGCAATCATCTCCTATAGCATGATATATAACTCTTCACTAGGAATAGTGTATTTTTATTCTAGAACTTAAGAGTTTGACTTTTGCTCCTTCAGATGTGTTTGGTGTGAAAGGAGTCCCTCTTTCCAACCCGGGAGAACTATACTTGCCTAATCGTATTGTCAAGTATAGGAAGTTCCCTGTCTGGGGGTGAGGGTTCTGTTTGTAAAGAAAATATATTTATTTTCCAGTCCTGGTTAAGTATGTTAACATTAATGCTGCTGTTATACTTGTGCCCTGTAGACATGAGTAGTTCTCTAGGAGAAAGGCGCGTGTAGTCATTTGTTTTTCACTAATGACAGGAATAGATTCACCTTGATCTGCTTAACAGTATTCATTTCCTGCTAATAAGTCACTATATTTAAGGTTTTTCCAGGAGTTTATATAGATCACAAGCTGCTCGGATTTGATTTAGCAAGATGTCTCACACAAGATCCTGCAAATGGATCAGTCTTCATTTGAATGATTTTCAGTCTCCTCTGGGTTAAATTTTATTAAAATGATTACTGTGTGCTAAATGCACTTAAGCAAAAAGCTCCAAGTCTGGCCTCTATTTCCAAAGGTATTGCAGAACAGAAAGTTGATGTTTTTCTTTCAGGGGCTGTCTGGGTAACTGTAAATTTTCACCAACACAGGCTGTCTGATTTATCGCCCCGCCAGAGGCTGCAGGGGATTTTCTAATGGCCAGGGGCTGTGTGAGAGCCTCTTCCCATTGCCACTTCCAGCCTGCACATTTGGGCTGAAAACCAGATTTTATTCCACTTGTCTGCACTCACAGGTTGAGGCCACAAAAGGCAAATCAAAGCCGGGCTTGTACTGAAGCAGCAGGGCTGTGGTGGGAGAGGGCGGTTCAGATTCAAACCCTTGACAGGCTTGGAGGGGGTGCTGCCTGAGGATGAGGATGGGTGAGGAAGAAAGGTGGGAACTGGGGTTATGATGGGAGGTTCTGGAAGAGGAGAGTGCTGCTCAGGGTGCTGTGAGCCAGCTGGTGACCTGGAGAGGTGGCGACGGGCAGGAGCCTGTGCCCACGTCTCTGTGCCGTCTCTGAATGTGGAGAAAGGGAAATTTCTGTTTGTTACTGAGAAATCTGCCACAGAGAGGGAGGAAAACCCTCTCTGAGTGGAAAGTACACGGCTGAGTGTGGAGATTTGGGTTGGGAAAGGTTTTGAGCGGTCACTTTCTCTGTACAGCAGAGGAGACTCGTGCTCTGGAAACACTGCACAAAATGGCTGCCGGGAGGAAAGGCCGCGGGCCTCCTGCCTGCCTGGCTCTTTGTCCCTCCCGCTGGAGCTCGTTAGCCTGAAACCAACCAGGAGCTCAACCAGAGCCCAGTTTGGGTCAGGCTGCTTTCATCATGGGTTTTTCCAAAATCAGTAAATACCAGCACTGTGAAAGGTAACGGAGGTAGCTCTTCTTCACAGAGGCCCTGAGCAGCAAAACAGTCGTAGCTCTTCTCTGTCCTGTTGCTATTTATTGCCTGCCTTGGACTTCTCTTGTCATTCTCTTAAATGTTTTTGTTTGTCTAACTGTAAAAATCCTGGTCAGCCTTACTAGTTTCTTACAACTCTTGCCATAAACTTACATGCTTTTCATGGTTTAAGATTTTTATAGTTGTATGGTTGTGAGGAAGTTTTACTTTCATTTTAAAATACACCTTTATTCCTGGAACAGAAGGCAAAGCAATACCTAACTCTTGATGTTAGTAATAGAGTAGAAACTGTCATGAAGCCCCTGAGAAAGTTCAGGTTGTAACGCTGGTGGATGAGGTGAGCAGGGGCTACTCTCAGCCCAGTTGTGGAGGAAGCCATTCCACAGCTTGCTGACACAATAAATACAGTGGCAGTGTAATGCTGGACAGGGAGAATCATCCCCCTTACTGAAAACTAGTAAAATACTTAGAAGAGGAACAAACAAACTGTTCTGATCATTCATGAGGAGATAGCAGGGCTAATTAGGAAAGAAAAGGAATTAGAGATGGTTGAGTAATTCCTGTAACTTAAGTTATGTTAATGTTCCAGTTTATTCTGGGGATATGCAATGACAATAGTAAAAACTCTACAAAAAGTAGCAATTCACTGAGAGGTTTTCTTTCTTTTTTCCAGCTCATCTTTGCAATGCAGAGAGGAAAGATGGTTTTGAGCCAGAGAGGATGTAGGATGATGATGCTACTTGATAAGGTAAGACTCTCTTCATGCAGAAGAAAACAAATGAGTTTATGCCTTGCAGAGTCTAGAAATTAGATGGCTTTTCATATTGCATTTTTAAATGGCTGTGGTCTGCGATGCCCAAGGAGAAATACTTTATTTGGCTTCAATTAAGAGAGCTCATTCTATTTTATGAAGGAATGAGATACCAGATTTTGTAGTTATGAGGTTTATTTATGCACACTTAAAATCTTTCTTTGCATGTTAATGCTATTTTGAGATTTCTGTGAACATGTCCTCAGCCAGAGGAGTGCTACGTGATGTCTGAAGAATGATTCTGCTGTTAATTATGGTGAAGTGTATCTGAATGGTTCAAACGTGAGAGTGGCCTGCTAGAAAGGCTCTGCATTTTCATGGCTGTTGGCAAGATTTGGCTTTCAAACTTTGTCTGGATTAATAATAGCAAATCTTCAGTGCTAACTTTTACTTATCTTCTCGCTTCAGCTTCAGAGCTGTATTTTATCACTGCAAGGCTGGAAATTGTGGCTAAAATTGAGATGGTGCTGAGTGGACCATGTAATGAATGCAACTGATTCTGCTTGTCTTTCCTTGGAATTAGAAGGAGTACAGAGTACAAACCACTGCACATACTGATTTGACCCGTTTGTGTGTTAGACAAGAAAAGAAAAAAAACCAGTCTTCCCAAAAGATAATCTTTGTTTATTGTCTTTTTAAATATGGTAATTGGCTTAAATTTTTAATTTCTCCTTTTTTTTTTTTTTTTTTTCCTTTCTTTTTTTTTTAATAAAATACTGCAGAGTTTTGGTAGGAAGAGCAGTACTGCAACAATCTGTACGAGTCTAAAAAGACCTGGCTCACCGACTGTTGAAGCTGCGTTCTGTCCAGTAGTGTGTGGCAGGGAAACCTTTGTGCTGAAAATAGAAATTGTGGGTGTGCTGGAAATTGGTTTTTTGGAGTTTGCATCTCATAGCCTGGCTTGAATGGGGTGAACCTAATTATTGGCATAGAAAACAGGTTGGTAATGATGCAAAAATGGTAGTGATGCAGCATCCAAATGAAAATAATTAGCATATTTGCCTTGCTGCTTAAGCCATTTATTCCCTAATCAGCTGTCCTGGAACCTCCTTTTCCCATCGATGTACAAATTTACCCAAGGATTTCAGGTATTAGTATTAGCAGCATTACTATTACTATTGCTTTTGATTAAGCTTGACAGGACTCGTGAACTAGAGACTGGAAATATGGCACAAAAAAAAAAAAAGATGGAAAAATGCTGAAAAAAAAGAGTACAAGGAAATGTTGTTGGCTGTTTGGATCCATTTGTAAAGTCACGTGCATGTCAGCTTTTTGTTTGCTTTGTAGTCCCTTAGGAAAAAAATGCAATGCTGCAATAATTGTCTAAAAGCTTTTTAAAGTGCCTATTGACCCAACTTCAGTAAGCCACACAAGTAGAAGCCTGGAGTTAATCTTTGCCTCTCTTCCTGGCTTTTAGGAGTGGATGTAAGCTACTCCGTGGTTAGGACTAGCTATGAAATGCCAAGGAATCCGCGTGTGGAAAGGGATTTTAGTGAGCAGCTAGTACTGGGTGTTGTTGGGGTAACATGCTGATGTCAGTCTAGTTACATGGGTTGGTTGTGGTCCTGTTAGTGTGAGGTTTGAAACACTGGTAGAGGAGGAACCCTGTCCTCAGCTGCCTCTATGGGAGCTTGTAAATCTCGTTTGATGTTTGTGTCAATGTCTGTATATTACCATTAGGCTCTGTTCCAGATATTTCTTACATAAAACATTCAACATTCTCTGCTAAATATTTCAGAATAAGTGTAAACTTTTATCAGTCACTTTAATTGGCAGGCTCCTTTTCTACCTTTTTTTTTTTTAATTATAATTTTGAATAATTAAATCTTTCTATCTTCATAAAAAAAGCCAACCAAACGCCTCAAAACCTGCGAATGTTCTTGCTGTCTTCTGTCCCTTGGCAGTTGCCTATTCTCAGAGTTTCTCTTTGCCTTATGGCCTCAAGAAAAATAAAAAAAATAATAAAAAAAAATCCACTTTCCTAAAGTTTTTAGGTATTGCAAGAACTCGTATCCCCCAGTGGTGCTTCTCCTGTAAGTATTTCACACTTCAAACCAGCGAGACAGGAGTCTTCTTCCTTTAGAATTCAGCTTTAGTCTTTGCATAGCGGAGTTCTCTAAATTCTAAACACATTTGAAGAAAGCCCATGGTTCCTGAATTAGATTTTAGTGCTTATTCTCCAGTCTGTGCTTCCTTTCTAGAATACAGGGGGGGGAAAAAGGCTTCTATTGCTCTAATATTAAAAGTAACCCTGGGTTTGGTGTTAACACTGTACAGCGTTTAGTTCAGTGACTCGATTCCTCAGCAGATAGAGCTCTGGTCTCAATTCTGTGCCTGGTAGTGGCTGCAAAAACATCCACTTGCACCATGCTCTCAAGAGGTCATGACACTGAACCAGCCTCTCAAAAGTAATTAAGAATCTTCTCATTTTTATATGCGTGTGGTGACTCAAAACTGTTTGACTCCATTTGTCCCTTGCTGTTTATACCAGAGTGGTTGCTAAACATTTTGTCATGTGTTTTGTAAACACAGATAATTTCTGTCTGTTATATTTAGCGGTCTCTGTATGAAATGACATCATATCTTCACTTGTGGGGAATTTCCTCATTTCTTTTTTGTTGTTGTTTGGGAAGCCAGAAATTCTTCACGGCGTTTTCTGTATAAAAGAATCTGCCTTGGTGAGATCCAGCCCTTTCTGCTTGCTGCTGCTTTTCCAGCGTTAAACAACAAAAAGAAAACCTTATTTATTAGTAAACGGGATCCTGGGAAATAACAGGGATGTAGTGGGTAACTCAGACTCTCTTGACCTACAGCTGTTTCCTATAGATTCAGGAAATGTCCTGTACATGCCCTCACACCTAAGCAGTGTTTCTATAATACTCAGATTCTCTTCTTCCCCTTCTTCCCTTCCTGCTCTAGTTCTTATATTGACAAAGTGGCTGCAGACTTGGAGTAACATCTTGACCCTGTTCAAACCGGTGGGAGTTTTGTCATTGGCTGAAAAAAAAGATGGGTTTTAATGTGTGATGGTTATTAGAGCATCAGACTCGATTCCTGTTGAGAAAACCGCTTCTTATCCCTGCTGGCTCCAATGTCAGTGACCTTCCTTCCCGTCCTCAAAATCCCATCATCCACAAAAATAAGTACATAAATACGTTAGTGGAGGGAAGTTGGGAAATAAACGCATCCTCTAGTGGATCTCAAAGTGTTTGTCTTTCCTTATCAACCCCATAATGATAGTGCAGTGATGGCAGCTTAATGATAGCAGCCCCAATGACGCCATTCAGTGCCAAAGAGGTGAAGATTGCACATTTTATTTTGGAAAATAATTATGCAGCTAATTACAGCACTTGACTTTCGTCCTTCCCTTCCCTGTGTTCTTGGGGAGGCTGGTTTGCTCAGCTTGCAAAAGACTGCGTCAGTTATTCTAAAGGTCAAAAGACTCTTGTGTTATGATTTGTAATTGCTAGTGATAGTGAATAAAATAAATACAGCATCATTTTGGATCATTTAACTCATTGCTTAACTTCTGTGGTACTAATTCTATTCTATTGTTGGACTATTAGTAAGTACTTAGCCAAGTGGTTGTAAGAGGAGAAATAAAGCGCAAGTTAAGAGCTGAAATTCCTCTGAGAAATTCTGAATCTGAATTCCAAGTGTAGCGAGCAGAGCGATCGATGCAGGACAGTTCCTCTGAGGACCATTTCAAAAAAAAAAAGCGTGCAACCGTCTACTAAGGACAGAAGTGAATTTCAGGGCAAAGCAAGAGCAGTGCTGTTTCAAAAGAGCCATAGTTGAAGATTTTTAGTAGATTTTAACTTTTTATGGCTTTGAGATCTCGTTTGGCTTGCTAAGAATTAGAAGCGTGCTTGTATTTAAGCAAGCAAGCTATAAACACATTTTATACAGGAGGGGTTTTTTCTGTTTTCTTTTTTCTGCCCTTCCTTATGGGATGGGCGACCTCCTTCCCTTTTACTGACACCACTGTGTTTGGAGAACTCTGGAGGCCAAATGCAATTTCCATCCTTCAGCCCCTAGACAACTCGCCGTTCCCAGGTTGTGTAATTGCTCTGGCTTCCACAGGCACCGTGTTCCCTCACGCTTCAGGTCAGCTCTGAGTCTTGATTCAGTCTGATTCATTTCAATTTGCATAATCTCAGCCCTCTATATTTCATTTCGACACAAAGATTTAGTTTAGTTACAGTCTTGTGTCATTTATCATTTACTTGTCTTCTTTCCGAGTTTGATTTAATCCCTTTGGTTTACTTTAAAGCTGATTTCTTATCCGCACGGCGCTTTATTCCATTGTGATTTTCCAGCCTTTGTATTTTCTATCTGGATCTTCCTTCCTGTGATATTTATTTTATACCTAGAGATAAACCGCCTTCATCTACGATCTTAAAGAAAGTCATAAATTTAACAAGCAGTGTCTAGGCCAAAAATCCATCCAGGGACATCTGTGTACTGCTGATGTTTTTGCCGGTGTTTTTTCTGATAATTGCCTCGCTAACGTTTCGTTGTAGGGAGTCAGGATGAACATGTTGTTTGGAAGCCAGGATTTATGTCTGACCCTGTCACAACTACCTGCCCAGAGGCTTGTCAGTTCCCTTCGGTCTCTTAAACTATGTCTAATTTTTTGGTCTTTTCAAGATTCTGGTGTTTGGAATGGAGCACGCTCCAGTTGTAGATTTAGTTCCCAGCACACAGCAAAGTTAGACCCAAACATCTGATAAAAACAAGTGGTGACTTGTAGCATTGGCAGAAGTTATTTTTCTCTGGGTGAATTTTCTGGATCTAATTTTCTTTTTTTCTGCCTGGCAAATAGGACAAACTATCATCTTCATTTTCTTTTTAATGGGAAAATGTATTTATGGTACTGATTTGTAGAAGTTTTTTGCTCATAATATGAACCTTCCACTTGAGTACTTAGCTGAGCAAGGTTTTCTTTGTACTCTTTTGGCTTTAAATAAAAAAAAAAAATACCAGGGCGAGAAGAGCAGTATTTAGGAAACAGTGTTCCCAATTAATTCCTCCCTAGGTAATGGATTGTTTTTATTTTGCAATTCCTGATCTTTGTCGGCAATCCCACTTCTAGCAGCGTCTAAGACTTGATTCTAAGGAAGAATAATACGAGATCAGGGCAAATAGATGGAAGCAGTGATCCTTCTCCTGAAACTTCTCCCCAGCTTCTTTGAAACAGAAATTCAGAAACTCGAGGAGGTCAGGGTGGCATCGAGACAATTGTGTTTTTATTATCTTGTAGTTGATGCTGTGAGTGAATCTGTTCTTCCAGGAATTTGTCCAATCTCTTTTTAAATCCCACACTGTCTTCTATTTATTTTAAAATTGCTGTTTGGTAGTTTCTCTGCATGGCTCAAATATTTGCAAGGCTTTAAAAATCATAGAAATTATCTGCTTTATGGTCTTTGGAGGTTTGTGATTCAAATCCTGTTTTTGCAGTTGCGAGGACTGAAAGTGTCCTCTTTTCTACCTCCTATTCAAAGAACTCTGGAGCTTGGGCTTTAATAATATATTAAGTCACATGGCAGTGGAATCACAAGAGATTCAGTAACACTAAAGAAGAAGAAGAAGAAAAAAAAGAATACTTTTGTCACACTCCTATATGATTCTGTGGTAAATCACAGTGCCAGAAATGCCTACCATCGTCTTAAACCAGCTTGTGGAATGTCTCTCTGACTTAGTGACAGCTCCATCTCATGCTAGCTCTTACATATCCGTGGTAAATATTTGTGTTGTAAACCGGAATTTTATGGGAGGAAAAGAAGCCTGGCCAGCTTGGCATGGGGAATTGAGGGCAGCTTATTTAAGCCTTCAGAAAAGTAAAAGGCTTCTGCAGTACGGGAGGGAGTAGTCTGTGCCTTACGAGGAAAGGCTGAGAGCCCTGGGGCTTTTTAGTCTGGAGAGAAGCCTGAGAGGGGATCTAATTAATGTCTATAAATACAGAAGGGCTGGGCATCAAGAAGGCAGGGACAACCTCTTTTCACTTGATCCCT
>JANIJG010020895.1:47188-69488 GCA_024611175.1 Megaceryle torquata
CAACGGACTGGAGAATAAAACATATGATGACTGTCTGAAGGAGCTTGGTCTGTTTAGTTTGAGGAAGAGGAGGCTGAGGGGAGACCTCAGCACTCTCTACAACTCCCTGAAAGGACACTGTAGAGAGGCTGGTGCTGGTCTGTTGTCTCGGGTAATTGGTGACAGAACCAGAGGGAATGGCTTCAAGCTGAAGCAAGGTAGGTTTAGACTGGACACTAGGAAAAAAATTATTCATGGAAAAAGTGGTGGGATATTGGAATAGGCTGCCCAGGAAGGTGGCTGAGTTGCCATCCCTGGATGTGTTTAAGATAATCACTTGGATGCAGCGTTGGGGGATATGGTCTAGGGGTGAACTTGCAGAGTAGGGTGAATGGTTGGACACAATGATCCCATGGGACTTTTCCAACCTAGCTGATTCTGTGATTCTATAAACAGCTTATGTGCTGTTTTCATTAATAATGATAAGAAAGAACCTATGCAATAGGAGTTTAATGTTTCTCTAAGACAACTGTGACCAGCTAAGTCTAAACAGCATTCCCCAACCATACGGCGAGTGTCCCCTCGTTAGTCTCATTCTGCTTAATGAACATGAATAATACATTTTAAATAATACCTATAATAATAATAGAGCGTGAGGGGAGAACAGAACACTTTTCTAATTAGGGCTTTTGAATGACATTGGAAGAGGGTTCTGGGTTAAATCATCTTTTCTTGCCCTGGGTTGAATTAGCATAGATTTAATGCCAGTGATAATTTTATGCAGTTGAGAGATCAGTAGTTTAATGCATCTAGAAGTGAGAAAGGGATTTTCCTTCTCAGACAGCAGTGAATAAATCCCTGTAATCCTTTTCCTTCAGCTCACATACCCATCCAGACTTCAGCTTAATGAAAAGCCAGGGAAGTCGTGAGTCTGCTGAGCATCTGTGACTCAAGCGCAGGCAGCGAGAGCAGAATGAGGTGCTATCTTAGCATATATTGTGGTTTGGAATCATCAAACGGCTGGATTGCAGGGCTAAGTTTACATTTCAACCTCCTGTGTGTTGCAGAGTTGCAGAAACTGTTTTTGTTAATATGTGGTGAATTAGAATCAGAGTGAAGGGGGGGTCTGCAGGGGGGATCTTTTGGCTAAGGTTAGAATCATAGGATCCTTCTGGTTGGAAAGACCTTCAAGATTAGGTCCAACCATTAACCCAGCACTGCCAGCTCACCACTAAACCATGTCCTGTAACAGTTAAACCTCAGAAGATTGAGTTCAGTACTTTTAATCTGAGCAAAAAGCAGGTAGTAGTAAGGGGAGCTCTGCAAAACAGCAAGGAAAGTTGTGAATGTATTCCTTTGTGAAGAGGGGTAGGCAGAGACTTCAGATGCACAAGAAAGCTTGATTCCCCCCAAGTTTAAACAAAATACTGTATTTTAATAGAGCATTCAAGAACGCAGACTGCTGGGGAGGTGCGCTGAAGCTGTTGTTAGCTCCCAGCTCAGAAGAAGCTCTGAAGACGTTCTGATTAACGCATCAGACTTCAGATGTTTCACACTGCTAGTTTAGCCTTATTCTTAAGTATCCAAAGAGCCTGTTCACACAAGGGTTTGTTTATTTACAAGGATTATACTTGTTAACTGACAGTTTAAAAGGAATTAAATGGGCCTCCAACACTGTGAGTCGAGCATTAGAGTATCGAATGCTGCCCTTAGCTTCAGTTACAGGCCTTTTCCCTTCCCTCCTATCCGGTAATCTGGCGAAGGGGTGGAAGTCTATGTACATCAGAGTTGAGAAGTTATGCAATTAGGCAGATGATTGAAATGAAATTTCCACTGAAAATGGGCGTAGGTGTTTTAAGGAATGGTTGGGGACCGCTGAGATCGCAGGGAGATTGGCCACCGCTGCTCGTAGCGTAGCAGCAGGGTGAAAGCAAACTCTTGTGAACAGCGTGTTGACACAAATCTCTTCTGGACTTCAACACCCAAAAACCTTGACAGAAGCTTTGCCATTCACCTAAACAGCAGTGGAATGAGAGACAGCTTTAGCAGGAAGGGTCTTTAAAATAGTCCTAGTAGAAAAGCTTTCATGTAAAAAGAATAAAAATAAAAGAGTCTTATAAGGGATGTGATTGAGGTCAGAGCGTAACGTGAAATAGCACGCTGAGCAGGGCAGACGTGTGGAAGAACATTGTACCCAGGGGTTGCTGAGGGGAATAAAGACAGCTACTGTTAGCTGAAAAGTTGGCCTTGACCAGAGCAGCACAGGTCAGAGAAAAGCAGCTAAAATGGAAAATGACTTGTTTAATATAAGAATTAAAAGTGTGCTGGCTCCTCTTATTCTGGACAGTCTTTTGGGTTTCCTTTTGATAGAGCAATTTTACAGAGGGGGGGGAAATACTGAAGTACCTCAGAATTCTGATAGTGTTATTTTTTTTAATGCAAAAGTGATGGAAATTCAAAACCTTCTTTTTCAGATATGATATACTGTACCATATTGTACTATAACATATTACAATGGAGACACTGATATTATCAGGCTAAAGAAACTGAAAAGCAGCCGTAGGATTTTTTTGAAGTGAGTTGAAACACTTCATTTTTTTTTCTTCTTTTTTTTTTTTGCCAAGTTTCAACTTTTTGTCCCAATTAGGATGAAAATACATTTTGACGTGACTGTAAATGGAAATCATATTTGACCATTACTTCCAACTCTCTTTGTGTAGTACCTTCCTACTGCAACAGGGCTGTGTGAAAAGGTCACGTTGGAAACGTCGTCGATGATGAAACAGGATGTGAAGGAGAATTCCTCAGGGGAGCCAGTGACATTAATGGGGAATGGAAAATGCTACAGTACTGTGCTGGAGTTTGGGGGGGGGTGTTTCTTGTTTGGATGGGTTTTTTGTAGGTATAAAGGACAGCAAAATACCCCTTAAAGCAAGTTCTGGAACAAGTATATTTTTGGCCTACAAAAAAGGGGAGACAGAATTGAATTGTTAGTTGGAGATTAATAGGAAACTTTTGTATGCAAACAGCAAAGTGTCCAGACGCTAAATGGGAGGCCTTGAGATACTTTACTACTTGGGGGTTATTGCTAGAGTAATAACAGTTTTAGAAAGCTAATTTTATAGATAAGTTTCTCCAAGTCATTGCATTCTGAGTGTAATTGGTAGTGATGTCCCTGTTCGGAGCATTTAAACCACTCAGTAGAAGTCTCGAGCTGTCCGGAACATCGAGGGGTATTTCGCTGGCAGTAGAATTCCCACTTATTTAAATTGGGACTGCTGAGCTCATCTAGCACAAGGATCCTTGGCTCTAGTAGTGAAAGCAAGCTGCAGAGACTTCAAATGGGCTGAAGAGAGGAAGATAATGGAAAAAAACCCCAAAACACTTTTAAGATTAAAACCAGGGATGTTTCTTTATGCTGAGTCTTGTTGATTGGGATGTGCAGCTTCTGCCACATTAAGAGCTTGACTGACTTGTGGGTTCCTCTCTGAGACCACAGAATGGAACATAGGTACAAATAACCCTTTTATCTGGCAACTGCAAACCCCGACCTTTAAATACAGAATTAGGTATTAGGCAGAGCTGTTTATAGGGACTGACGTGAAGCCCATTAGAATAGACAAGAGTTTTACTGTTGACTTCAGCAGTCTCTCAGTTGGGCCCATGGTTAATTAATTAAGCTGGCTTTCTAACAAGCTAGACATCTTCAGGCACCTTACAAGTTCTTCTGAACAGTGAGTTGTCAGCACAGAGATGGATGGGATGGCTTCAATAACACCAGTCTACAATACAGTTGCAAGAAGTTGTCTGGCCAGCTGACTTGCTAGGACAAGGACAGTGGTCACCAGTGGGATGTTTCCATAGAATAGTCTTGGGAAAATCATGAAAAGCCAAGATTTTTTCATTATTATTTTTAAAGTTTCTGTTCCTTTCTTCCTCATGTAGAGGAACTCCTAGAGCATTTGTATTTTGTTAATTGCATTTAGATCTTTCATACTGCACACGTGAAGCATGACAGTCTCCCTCTTTAATGGGTGTTCTTTCTGGAGCCTTGAGATTTCAGCTCCCTGTGAGATAGTTCATTGTATATGATGAACAATTTAGGCTTTTGGTTGTTGTTGAGGGAGATAACTTCATCTGGCAATAGAAGTGACTCTCTTATCTGTGCAGGCAAGAGCTGTAGATCAACAGCTTTCATTTACAGAGCAAATTTTAGTCTGTGAAAATACCAGTCATGAGAATAAACCAAGAGAAATCTTCAGGATTGCACAGTAGCCACAGTAGCTATTTAGACTGTTCTGGAAATTGTTGTGCCTTATCTATAACAATGAAAGATACGTTAAACTTGATCTTAATCATAATTATTTTCTTAAAGCAACATGGAACCATTCCTGATGAGTCCTACTAGCTCTGGCTCTAAACGTTCAGGATGAACTTCTCTGTGACTTTGTTGTTCTTGCCGCGTATTCAGATTAAACAGAGATGTTATTTTCTAGTCTCCTTATGATCTAAAGGGCTTATAACTTCAACAGTGCTGCTTCTGTATGGAAATCTCATTAAGTATTTCAAAAAGAATGTGAACAGTCTGATTTTCAGGAAGTGTAATTACATTTGGAGCTGAAAGGTTGCTGCCTTGCAGCAGCTGACCTTCCTAATAGGCTGGGCAAAATGTGTAATGGATATTTATGCTTTAATTGTTTTGGAGGACTGAGTAAAGGTGTTCTTTAAATAGGAGTCCTATTTATTCATTGTACCAAGGATGCATTTAGCACAGGCAGATTTGTAACAGGGAACCAGTGCTACCCCCAATGTAAAGATTTGTAATAGAAAAAGGAAAGAAATACCCAGAGTACCTACTGAAATACCCAGAATATATACTGAAATACCCAGAGGAGTGAGTACCTACTGAAATACCCAGAGGAGTGAGTACCTACTGAAACACCCAGAGGAATACCTACTGAAACACCCAGAGGAGTACCTACTGAAACACCCAGAGGAGTACCTACTGAAACACCCAGAGGAGTACCTACTGAAATACCCAGAGGAGTACCTACTGAAACACCCAGAGGAGTGAGTACCTACTGAAACACCCAGAGGAGTACCTACTGAAATACCCAGTATGTCAGGTGCTGGGGTTTGCCCGAGTGGCTATAATGGGAAATCCAGGCCTTTGAGAATGACCATCTGAGGTCTGACTCTAAAACCCCAATGAAATCGAAGGGCAGCTGACTCCTCAAAGTAAAGATGGGGAGGATCAGGCCTCTCCATATCAAGAATTCACCCTTGATGACTGGACTTAGCATGTAAATATCGGAGGCGAGGGACATCTCTGGTGTCTTTAAAGGTAGGAATTAAGCTGTGACAGTGACGTGACAGCAGTACCCGAGTCCTTTCTGACGTATGGCAGGCCTTTCTGTCATAACTCTTGTGAGTTCCCGCAAGTGCTTAATGTCTGTGATACTTCTAATGGCTCATGCTTGTCACTGTGAGGCTCATCTTCCTCAGGCTCCTCTAACAGGCGGTGGGGAACGCTGTGAACTGCACTGAGCTTAAAGGGGAACCGAGGAGATGATCTTAACAGGGCTAACATTAGTTATTGTGTAATCCGTGTGCTCTTCATGTGCAAAAAGGTGATTACAGGACTGTTCTACTTCATGTGGATCTAGTGAGGCTTGTTGCAGTTCTGTAGTTTGAAACTGAAACTGGCATTATCAGAGGCATTCCGTGCAATACTCTGTACACTCCAGCTGTATAAGTAGCTGTAAGCAGAATGGGCTGGTGTTTTTGTTACCTTTATGGCTGAAGCAACAAGCAATGCCTAATATTACTTATTTAAAACTTCTCTGGAGCATTAACAGCCAGCAACAAACAGGGGCTTGAACTTTACCAGCACTAGCCAAGCCTCCCAGTAAGGGAAGGAAAGCACTTGGAGATGTATTGTGTGCCACAGGACAGAGAGGCTCCTCGCCGTGTATTTTATTTTGAAAATGTCACTAGCTGAAAATTAATCAGACCTGTAATGCATGTTCAAATGCATTTATATTGCTGTTGGAAGCAATATCTCTAGAGCCTTAGACAGGTGTGTGAATGCTGAAAGCAGGCGGTGTTCTCAGTGGGTTAGAAAATGGCTTCAAAACACCACCCTCAACTCTCCCAATTCCTCTCTGCTTTTGCCTACCTGACCTTTTGGTACAAACTGATGGTTTTAACATGAGGAAAGAAAAAAAAACCAAACCAACAAACCAGCATACCTGGACTCATGCCTTCTGCTACCCTCTGGACCTTCTCCAGCTTAGCAACATTTAGAGTTTTTCCTGCAATTACTTCTAGTGACCTGTACCTGTTGTGTAGCCTCTGTGACCTCTTGTTGAAGCTCTCCTTTAAGTAGATAATGGAGTGTAATTGAGTTTTCTGCCTAGTGAAATCCTGAGATGGTCCCATCTGTCAATAGTGCATAAAACTAGGAATTGCCATTTGCTGAAGCCCTAGAGTTCATACTTGTCAGAACACTAAGCAGCAGCAGAATGGGGCCTGATCATACACAGTGCAGGACTGCAGCAAATCGCCCATTTGGGCCCTTTCCAGCGCCGCGGGGTCAGGCTGCCCATGGTTTCCCCGGGCTTCTCAAAGGTGAGGGTGGAGGGATAGCTCCCCTCCTGGAGAGCTTTTTTTTAAATCATCAAGAAGTCATCTGTGAGTGTTTTAATTTGTAGCCTTGCTTAAATTATCTGGAGTCCTTCAAAAAGAAAAAAAAAAAAGAAAAAAAAAATCAATTTGACTTTGGCAGCTGTATCTACAGTGCCTGCCAATCACCATAGTATCTTGGCTATTTTTAAGTCTCCTGAAATCAGTCTGCATTAAGGCAATAGCTGTGCTTGGATTTAAGCCCAGGACTCTATCAATATAAAATGATTTGTTGCAAGTTTAAAGATGCTTCATCCCTATTCTCTCTCTTTTCATTTACATTTTAAGCTTTCATCAAAATGTGGATCAACAGTACTAATAGAACCTTTTTTCCTCTATCCTACTTCATGCTTTTTACAAGGAATACCAGAAGATGGTATGTTCTTAACCTCTGGCTGACGTGAAGGTCTCTTCCCTTCTGCTCAAACAGGAAGGACCAGTTTGTTCACTGCAAGAACCTGTTGTGAGTCAGGCAACCTTGTGCCATTTGAATGTTTTCCAGTAAAGTTCCGAGGGACACGAAACACGTGTACGGGAGAGTGATCAGAAGCCAAAAGGTGATGATCCTTCATGCAGTAGTTAATGGAAAGAAGAATTAAACATGCGATTTTGTTTTCCCAGATTTAAGACCCTCCTTTGTCCTGTTGGCAGCCTGGCTGGAAAGGTCTTCAGGACACTCACTCCCCTGTTACCTGCAGTTGGGATGATGTTTGTGTTTCACTATTGTCCATAATCTAGTAGGATTCAGGCTCTCACAAGAAACAGCTGGGGGGTTATTTTTCAATAATCGAGTTTCTCGTCGCTCATCCTGCCATTCCTTGTGGCCATTACAGACTTGCCTGCAGTCGTTGTGTCCATCTGCACTGGCTTTGTTCTTCCCTGACATTTCCCCGGGGAAAGCCCTGTACCCGATACTGCAGTTTCTGCTTCAGAGAACTACAGACAACCGAGTACTTTAAATCTCTCTGTTTTGATTGAGTAGACTAGGGTTGTTAGACTCAAGCTTGTTTTAATAATACAATAAAAAAATTAAGGTAATGTTGATTGCTTCAGCTTCTCTTTAGTAGAAGCATAATTTCCCTGTGTATTTTTCCTCCGATTTCCAGGGATTTCTGTGGCAGCCGCCATCACAGAGAAGAGAGGAGGCATTTGTATTCTGTGACACAAAGCCAATGATTCTGTCAATCTCAGTGGCATAATCTTTATATGCTATTAGAAAGTATTAGCTCTCTTTTCTAACAGCTCTCAAAGCAATGTTGTGGTGAGAACTGGTACAGGAAAGGATATTCAATTAAACAGGGACCATCCCTTTGCAAATATATTTAAAAAGTATTACGCTCGCTGCTTAAGCCCTTGCTGTGTCTCCCTGGTGTCTGTGTGCAGCCCCATTTCCTCTGCCTAACCTGGGGCAAACTTTAAAACAAATACAACCTGTTATTTAATCTGTGACAAAAAGGTTGGACGGTGTTTTTCTTGAAGCTGCAGCTTTGCTGGAAATACTTCTTAAACCCGGCATCACTTCATGTGTTCTAAGTGAATCTGATCTTATTTGTCTATGTAATTTAAAGTGAAGCTGTTCGATGTTCTCTGTGGATGAGGGGGAGTTTTGTTGCCTGTCCTTTCTCCATGTATGCACTAGATACTATAGAAGTAAGAAGTCTTGTTTGTTTTTCAGCTCTTTTTTCCCTTCAAGGCATGTTGCAGCGGCATTAATACCCTGGGGGGGGACGACAACGTTAATTAGGATTCATTATTTAATTCTTTAAAGTTTCATCATTTCATGAGAAGCCTAATCTGTGTAATTTTGCTACCTCTTGCATGAAAAACTCTTCAGGCTGCATCGCTATTTTCACTTGTGGCTTAGCATTTTGAGCTCGTTAGTTTATCAGCAGTATAAGGAAAATCTTCCTGGAGACTTTCCATCAAACCCATTTGTTGATGAAGGAGGGAACATCTTTTCTAATGCTTTAAAACAGGAGCCATACATTTTGAAGTGAACTTCCAGTGCCCCTATTAATAGATAAGTAATTTTTTTAGCATCACCCTGACCTGAGTAGGTAAAAGGGGATGTGGTGGGAAGGTGAATGCTGTGAATGGGGAGATTGACATGATTTGGGGAAAGTGTTTTTGCTTTGCTCCTTGATACATTATGTGGGGGTGGGAGAGAGAAAAAGAGAGGCATTAAAACTCTGTGCTTTGGGTACAACTGAGTAATTCACTGGCTGACTGGGAAAGGAGGTCGCTAGTTCCTTGTCTGTCAGTTCTGGAGCTTGAGTTACAGTTGTTTCAGATTGTTTTTCTCTGTTAAGCTTTGTGCTTTAAAAACAATGCTCTTCTATTCCATTCTTACTTGACTTTTTAAAAAATAGCCTTGAATTAATAAGATGCACGTAGAAGGGGGAAGAAAAACAGGTACCCACCAATCGTTGTCATAAAAATATCCAAAAGAGTCAGCCTGATCGTAAAAGTGCCCAGTGATGATGGCGTGCCGTGGAGCTAATAAAAAAAGGTATGAACAGAATATAACCTTGGAATGAAATAAATACATTCAAATGTCAGGCCTTAGAATAAGAAGAAATAAGTCACTTGGGCTTTGTTCCAGACAATTAAATGTTGGGTTCTAATTGCTAGGGGCGTGTATAAGGCAAATCTGTGAATCCAGCTGTTCCTCTCACCTCACTGTGTTGCTGCTGACACCCTGCAGGTACCCTTGCTTTTATCATGAAGTTACTTACTAACGATATAGATCCTTCCATGCCTGGGCTCTCCTGTATACCAGAGGAACTCGGTGTCGATAAGAGAGGCTGTTTGGATTCAAGGACATTTTCCTTTGTCTTATGAATACTCAGCACTGGGAGGCAGCCCTTGCTCAGACTGGTACTTGGTGCAGCAAACTGGTGCCTGTTCCTGCAGCAGCCCCGGTTGCTCGAGCGGGCTCTTAGCAAGCCTCTTTGAGGCTGCAAGTGTGAGGTTGCCAGTCCCCCAGAGAAGGAAGCACTGCTAGTGGTTTGTCACCCAAAATTGAGGTCTAACACTTGCCAGATACTGAAGTGTTTCTAAAAGAAACCTTTTTGTCAATGTGCAGTTTAGTAAAGCATTTACTATACAAATATAACCACATCTTACGGGGGTGGTTGGCTTCTTAGAGATGCTTCAGGTATCTCCACCTGCTGATGGTGAACAGATAGTTGATGTTAACTGCCATGGTGTCACCTGGCTAGAAAAATAACGAGGATTAGAGCAGAATGACTGTTTTCAAGCACACTGGTGGAGCATAAATGAATTCAGATGGGCTTCTGGACTGCAGACTGTTATTATTAATTATTCAACTGAATCTGGGATTGGGACGTGAGGTGAAGTGATCTGGGAAAGAGAAAAGTTGGATTGGGACAGCGTGAATGAAAATAGATGGAAAGCAGTGGAGAACTTGCTGTACTGACATTGGGATCATTGGAATTTCAAATGCATAATGAGCTAGAAGATGTGAATGGGAAGGACAGAAAGAAGGGATCTAGAAGAGGGGAACTTCTAAATACAGAGCAGTAACTTTTTAAGGAGGAGAGGAATCAATGTTTTGTTTGAAAGCTGAAGTCTGTGCCCACCCCCAGCACATCTGACTGAAAGGACAGTCCCTGTAACCCATTTCCACTCCTGTTAATCTTCCCCAGCAGCGAGGAGAAAGCTGATGAATTCTGCAGGACAGCGAGGAACTTAGATTAAATAAAATGCACACGGAAGAGATTAAATAAAATAAGTTTGCAGATTTATAAGGTAGCGATTATTCTGTTCTGGCCCCGGAGATTAATTACTCAAGTCATTGTGACTGCCGGGCACACGTGAAACCTTTCAGCTGTTTTCCAAATGCAGCAATGTGAGCTGTACTTGCTGTGTCCAGGTGTATTTTGCTGACTGTTCCACTTCATTTTATTTCCTTGATGCTTTCCCATTTCCTCACTGAAGCTGTGTATTCTTCACCTAAGGTTCTACCTTTCACTGCTGATGATTTGTTACTTTACTACCAGTCAGTAACAGCAGCGTATGTTTAAATGTGTGTGTTTTACTCAGAGTTGTTGTTTTACTCAGAGTTGTTGCGTGTCCCACTTGACATATGTTCCATTCTAACAATCCTGTATTTTGATAGCCTAAAAGGATTACTGTGGAAACGAAGTTTTGATGTGTTGCCAGTTAGGCTGAAAAAATCATCTGTCTGGTTGTGTATTTGAGACTTGCAACTGTACAAGTAAAAAAGATGGTGAGTTAGGTGGAGGTCTGCTCAAGGTGCGCCTGGGCTTAGGCAAAGACCTTGGGATGTTGAGCTCTGGACTGTTCCTGGAGCTTTGCTGGAATTAGGTTTGGGTTAAACCTAGTTTGTGTATTATACCAGTACTTTTTTCTCTTCCTGTATTACAACATTAGCATTTCTTCTTCAATTAAAGGCTGTTCTGTGCAAGAGCTGTGTTTTTATGTGAATTCACCGTGCTCCCTACGACAGAACTTTCCCTCTGATTTAAGCCTTAGGCTCTACTGTAATATAAATATTTAATAGCAGTGTGAAAAGGACAGTGCAAAGGTGAGCAAAAGGGTAGATGCTTTGGAAAATTGAAGTAGAAGGTCAGGGAGAAGATGAAAGGAATGTGCTCTTATTTTAAAAGATTTTTTTCCCTCTTTAAGAATCTTAAGGTAGCCGTTATACCTGCTCTGGCTGCAGCAGCCCAGCCACTGTGGCTTTTCTAATTAAACTGCGAATGGCAGCTCAGGGTTTGATGAACTTCAAACTCAGCTTTTGCCTTCTCAGCGTTGTATATAAAATAAACCTCGTGTGTATCGACAGAGTTGTGTCTCTTTTTATGTTCGCAGTGGCAACAGCAGACTTTTTTTCTCTTTGAAGTTAGCGACAGCTTACAGATCCTGTACTTGTTGTTTACCAGATCAAATGATTGTCAGCGCTGATAACTGTCAGTCAGCTGCTACCTGCAGTGTGCTGCTGGTCACCGACACCGAGGCTTTTCAGAAAAGCAAAACAGTGTCTGCATACCATAAATTTCTAAGCCACTGGTGTAAAAATATGGGTGGAATTTGGAAAGCGTCAGCTTTTTAAGCCTTTGAAAATCTTGATCTATAAAATCTCTGTGCTTCCATTGTCTTTCGAGGCTTGTTTTTGTTCAGCTGGTTGGAGTTGAGTTTTCTGTTCCATAAATTATTTCCTAAAATACAATTTTAAAGGAATGTAAACATTCATCAACTTCAGGCATGCTCCTTAAGGTTTCAAACACCAATGAAACTGTTCCAGCTTTTGATAGTCGTTAGTAGACAAGCATCACGTAGACAGATAGTAGACAAGCATCCCATTTTGATACAGAAAGGGGGTAAAATGAAGGAGAATTCTAGAAGTACAAATGGAAATGATGTTAAAATAGGAAAAATACCATTGCTTTTCCTTCCTGTTGCTTTCCCCTCACATTGCCCACTCTGAATTTTTATCCCAACCAAGAGAGTTTTGTTTGCAAAGAAGAATTTGCAGAATATCCCTTTGGTTTTTGGTTTTTGTTTATTTTTTTAATGCATTATTTTTCAAAGGTTGTTATTAATCAGTATTTCTGCTCCTTTTCTTGTCCTGTATTTCTTAGGTCAGCTGACACTGGCACTCTTAAGTGCTTTAGGGTATGATCTGTAACTCTGTTGCATAATGCTGCCTGGTGTAGTTTGGTTTCCAGTTCCTGGTCAGACCCTTTAGACCTTCCTAAAATACAAGCAGTATTTAAAAGAAACGCGGTAATAGATCCCCCAGCCATGTGTTGCATATTCACAGTACTTCCCATTAGCTCTGGAGAGGTGATAGGTAGTCTGAGAATTCACTGAAGCAAGGAAATGAGAGAGCGAAACAAGTCTAAAATTACAGGTCTTGATTTTAGCTGCCAAAAAGATGTAATTCACATCCAATTTCGTGCCCTTTCCCAAGCACAGCTCTGTATTTGTGCCAAAAAGAAGCTGAAAGCTGAAGGTATGTGTATGGAGATTTTTGGTTTTAATCCATTTCTGGGGGATATTGATAGTTAAACAATAGTAAAGATCCTCTTTAGTAGCTAATTACAGCCCACTTAAAGGACTCACAAAACAGCAAGGCCACTGGTATTTTCTGTACTCCTGGTCTCATCCTGCCACTCTGTAACTGTCAGGCTCACGAGTATTTAAATCAGTTCATAAGTATTTTGGCTTAAATAAGCTTTATTTCTGATCGCTGTAATGCCATGATTTTATATCTTTTTTAGAGTCTTTAGCTTAAAGTAGACGAGCTTATGATAAATACTGCAGATGTGTTAGAAGTTGATTAAATTAGGAGTAGAAATGGACAGTAGGCAAACAGGAGGAAAAAACTGCCTGGAGGAGCAAATTTCTGGATTTTTCAGCTCTTTTCTCAGTCATTAAAGGATTCACTCTGCTGTCAAAAAAAAAAAAAAAGAAATATTAAAGACTTTTTAAATTTATTTTTTTTTAATTGAGGATTAGCAGAAAAAAAGTTTGGTTTTGTTTTCCCCTGCTGTAAGTAGTGAGTGCTCTGTGAGCAATTTCCCATGTTTTCTAATGTAATATATTTGTGATGTTAATTAGTTAAGAAAAAAGGTGCAGGAGAAAAATTAAACTCAAAATTCCTCCCTATATCCCCCAAAGAATAAACCCCCCCAAAAAAGCCCAAACCCAAAAGCCTTTAAGACTCTTTCTAATAAGATTACTTAAAATTGCATGTGGCTTATTTTAGCAATGGGTGAGATGAAATTATGATTTCGAAAGGCATAAATTGCTTTGCTTTAAATACTTAAACTTTGCTCAGAATGGCTTTTTGAAGTTCAAAATAAATTTGGTTACCCATCTGCTATCAAATCCCCATGTTTCTTGAGAGCACTGAGAACAGAAAAATACAGACACCAGTTCATAGCCAACCTCCTTGTAAAAATGAGAAGATTTTTGTTGGGTTTGTGTGTGTGTGTGTGTGTGAAATGTCTGATCTGTGGCCACATTTCTATCATCCTTACAGGGCTGGAAGCTGACCTTGGTGGAGGTCAGCAGGGCAAAGCTATGGACCTTAAGAGTCAATTTGAATTTAGAAGCTTCACTAACAGGAATGTGTCACCTAGAGGAATAGGAAACTGTTATCCAAACAGATTTACAATAAGCAAGTGCCCAGCAATTAAATATTATGATTGTGCATTATTCCACTGTACTGGCTTAAAATAATAAAGGGAGGATTTTGGAAGGAGGACAGATGTTATATCATCATCTCAATTGTATCCGAGACACTTTGGGACAAATTCTGTTCTGTTCTATCCCTATAAAACTAGGAAACCTCTCTAAATATAGCAGAGTCAATCAATCTGTTCCCTTCTGATGGGAGAGTAGAATTCAAACCACTTTTGTCCTTGTTCTGTCTGTGTGGTAAATGGTTTACCTGAAAAGGCCTTTTCCTTGAAGGAAATTGTTCTGTCTTTCAATTATTCCTACGGTGATGTAGGCTCCAGAAGCAAGGCCATGTGCACACATACTCATTACCCTAAAATATTGGCTTTTTACTGTCAGCCTCTCACCCACCCTATTTTTCAACATAGAATATGTAGAAAGATAATCTTTATATGCACATGGTCTATACAGAAAATACTGTGCATGTAATATACAAAAAATACTTCTTTAGTAGACTTTAGTATACTTTTTTAGCAGGTTTTGTGGGCTTGATAGAAGCTAATTCATGTGTGCTGGAAAAGGCTTTTTCTGTGTCTTTCCCCAGTAGCTCCCTTCCCTAGTCCATGGTAAATGTAGGAGCCAAGTATCTTTGGTGTTCAGTGAACAGTTCAAGCATCTAAATTGGGTGAGAAGTCTCAAGAGCGGGAGAAACACCTACGTGCACATGTAAATAGGTTATGAAACTGTCAAAGACAAAATATAACCAGTTTCAAGGTAGCTTCATGAATAAATTTAATGGGCTGGATGAGGTAGGTACTTAGAGCCTCCCAAGAGACCTGTCCCCTCAAATACCACATGCACAAAAAAACCCCCAAAACCAAAAAAAGAGGAGGGGTGTGGGGGAGAGAAGGAAAGAAAAAAGAGGAAAGATAAATCCTTAAACATTGTGAAGCATCCCACTCACCGCAGCGGGAGGAGTTATGGACTCAGATATTTATTTCAAAGAATAGAGTTATTGGAATCTGCTCTGAAATTATTTACATGTATCTTCTCTTAATGAGAATGAATTACTTGTATTCTGTGTAGATGTGCATAAAACACTTCATATATCAAACTCCACACTGAACAGTCTTGTAAAGTAAGAAAACATTTAAGTATTACCCAAACAATGGGTTATATATGATGGACTCCCTAGCAGTAATAGAAGCCCATCAATCATTGGACAGGCTCTAAGGCTTTTTTTGATGTATGCTGGGTGAAGCAGACCCAGGAAAGCAGCTCGAAGTCAAATAGTTGTGCTTAGCTAAATCTTCACCTTTGTCAGCAGGAGTAGGTCATAAATGGATTTATTCCAGTGTGATTCTACTTATCAATATTTTACAGCTTCATGTGTTCCAAAGGTTCATACACGTAATTTCCTTCTTCAGTCAGGTTGTTCCTGGAGTGCGTGCTGTGGTCATAACTGGAGCTTTATTACCAGTGAAACTCTGGAATAGGCAGCCCTTGACTAGATTGTTACAGACCAGTTTGATTTTTAGAAGACTCTGATAGTGGAAAAATCTTTTCAGCTGTGCAGATTGAAGAGAAATAGCAAGTCCAGCCTAGCTTTATTAGCTGGGTTGCTTGCACTCGTGCATGTGTACGTACATGTGTTCATATTTACAAGAGCTGCATGCAGGAAAAGAAACTGTGATCAAATCATAGGAAGTCTAACAAGATTCTTTTCTCTAAAATCAAGTAATCTATTAATTCTTGGGGGTGTTTGCACAAGGTGTTTACACAGAGGTTGATTTACATTAGATGGAAAATACTTTGGGCTTGGATCTGCAAATGTTTCTGTTGAATAAGTTTGGGGGTTTTATGCCTTGGAATAACTCTGGTTGAGATGAGACTCTTCAGACGTAAGCAGTGCTTATGAGATTGTTATACTTAATTAGTTTATAAATCTGTCTCCAGTAGCTGCATATGAAAATTTAATATGCCAACCTTGAAACAACGTGGCGCTTTTTTACTTTGCTATGAGACAATGTACCAGAATAAACCAAAGATGGGAGCAGTAAAGATTAAAACCCTTTAAAACTAGTGCAGATGTTCCAGAGTTACTTTAACAGCTGTAACAACAAAGTGGCCATACCAGCGATGCCAGCCAGGCTTTGAATACCTGCTGACGTGAACTTCTCAGAAGCTGTGCTGACAATTGCTCCTCTCCCCTCAACCCCACCCCCTGACACTGGATATTGGATAAAAATTGCAGTATAATTACTGGGTTTTTTTCTACCCCCGCCCCTCCCAAGCTGTAAACTCTTTGGTGTTGCCAATTGAAAGACTTTTTGGGTGAAGACTTTTTCCTTTCTGTTTTTGAGCTGTGTTTGCAGACTTCTGTTTGCTTTCCATTCAGGTGCTGACAAATACCATACGCCCTGCGGTTTGATAGAGGCAGCGAGCTGGATATATAGCTGGGTTTTGAGTTTGGGAATACAATTCTTTTCACAAGTGCTTCACTTGTAAAGACTGCCAATGGATGGGCTTGCTCCTCGGTAATGCTTTAGTTTGTTTATTAAACTGAACGCTGCTCCCCAGAAGGGGAAGCTCACCCAGTGGCTGTGAGGTCGTCACAAGAATATAAATAGAATAATATCCTGTTCGTGCTGCTCTGAGTAATACATGCTCCACATCTCACAGGTGATAACAGCTTAAACATGAGCTCATCTGAGAGCATTATGTGGTAAAAAAGGTACACAGAGTTAATTAAGCCTTGGAGGCATGAAGGATTGCTCCTTGGTTGCTATAAATTGGCTTAACTTCATTGACTTGAATGAAATTGTCCTTATTTACACCAGGGGAGGATTAAGCCTGCATTTTCAGATGGGTTAGATTTGAATACCTTAAATTAACGTGTACAAATTCTTTATGAAATGAACGATATTAATCATTTCTTGTCTAATAGGATGTGTTTCAAAGAGTAGATATTAAATAGCTAGCTATATTAGATTGAACAGTAACCCAGTTATGAATCACAAAGGTTTGTAATGATTCAGGTTTTCTCCATGTCTTGGGCTGCACCAGTTCCCGATACAAACCAGGTGAGTTCATAGCCTGGTCCTTGTCAAAATAAAGTTAAACTGCTGATTCCTGTTGAGGAAAAAAATAGCTGGCTTGATTCTGTAAAATGCTTGTTCCCTACGCTGAATGAAAAGAAAATGAATTTTCCTCAAGTTCTGCAGTAAGAAAGGGGATGAACTCACCTTTCAGGAAAGCTGAGACCCTCCCCACTCAGCTCAGTGTGTTCCAAGAACATCTAATCCCTTCCGTGAATCAGGCCGAGCTGGAACGTGAAGCTCAAAGCTAGGTAAACAATGCATAAAATAGACCTGGTTAGCACAGTTTTGAGCCTGTTTTCTTTATATAGCAAGTGGTCTGAAAAGTAGGTGGTTGTTACAAACATTCCCTCTCCCATTTTGGCCAGAAACTGGCAGGTGTGAATAAACTTACATGGTCAGTGTTTCTTGAAATGGATGCATACCTGTGAAAAGCTGCAGCTTTTCACACATATATGTATCTCAGTATTTTATATATCAATATTTTTTGACTAAAAAAATAAATAAACTGCACTGGAAACATCATGATTAGCTCTGCTTCTGGATCTTAGTTGCTGTCTGCGGTGTTTCATTGCAGGATTGAGTGTCTACCTAGAAGAGTACAGCAAAATAAACAAGAGTTCCTAAATGTTAAGGATAATTTTTCAAGTTATTCAGGTACAGAAAAGTTTTTTGCCTTGCCTGATGCTTCAAGCGTGCCGTATCCTGTTCTCCCCTGGCTTAACTCCATCGGATTCCCTCGAGGTGTGACCTAGGCTAGTGTTTGACGAGAAACCTCCTCCCGGCTGCTGAATGCAGTTCTTCCCTGGGTTCTGTGGATGAATGCATGTGGACATACATACAACCAGACGTATAGATGGATATCCCTCTATCTGTCTGTGTATATAAGAGTATGGTTTATACTTTTTAAATTTTCCTAGGATTTTTTTCTTTAAGTACTTTGTGTAAAACTAATTTTATGTCCAAATAATTCCTTTTAGTTTAAAGAAATTTTGTTTTGTTTTGTTTTTTTAATGAGCAGGATATACTAAGGGAATCAGACTATTGATTCCTTTCAAACAGCCTGAGATGCTAGCAGCTTTATCCTTTTTGTTCATTTTTTATGGGTAATGAAAAACAGTTTAATATCATTACGCTCATCAGATAAGGCTTCAAAACTCACTAAGGTTCAAAAGAAAGTCCTAAATAGATTGTGAGCCTTAGCTCCTTGGATGGCTCTGTCTCGGGAGAGCCGTACATTTTCCTGACTAATAAATCCTGACACATACACCCCTCCCCCCAGTGTTTATTTAATACTATCAGAGAACGTTTCTGGGCCATGTTTTACTGTGTTGAGGGAGAATTCAGTTGGAGAAAGAACATTACAGGGTTAGTTATTCTATGCTGCATTCTACACTGCAAATACTGGCCGTGCCACCTACTAAGTCATGTAGCAATCACTTAGTTCCTCTTAGTTGTCTTCTGTGCTTCCAGGGTGTTTGTTTTACTGTATGGTAATCAGACAGAGCTTTTTTGCTGTCTCCTAGAAGGTGGTGGAGAATTCCTTGTTTGAGCTGGGGTCGAACCCTGGAGTCATGAAGGACTGATACTGGGGGGAAAACCACATGCTGGGTGCACATCCTTGTTACTCCTCTGGATATGCCTAAAATAGCATCTTTTTTAAGCACGTGCTTCATTCAGCTAGTGTTATGAATCTTAGTTGTTGCTGATGGTCAGTCTGCCAGGTCACGGTGGAGAGTTCATCAATATAAATTTTCTTCTACCTACTCTGCCTTGAAAACTCTCACTCAAACAAAATCAGCTCATAGTCTTGCATATAAACACCCTCCTCCCCCCCTTTGCATAACCTCAGGAAGGTTTTGGCGTATTTTTGTGTGTTCTGGTATCGCATTTATCTAACAGGTGATGTGCAGATGTATTGTTTTCTAATAGAGAGTTTACAACGTGCAAGCCTGTGAACATATTGCCCTATTAATTACCTGTTCTGGGGGAATTACTTTGCTGGAGTTGGCAGTGGAGTAATCTGTGTGGAGTTACCAGGGATTTCCAAACTGGAAGGAAGGGAAGCTCCTCACAGTCAAATGAAAGACAACATGGGAAATACTGTCCCCGGTTCCCAAGATAGCTGGAATAAATTCTCTAAGTATCTGTAGGTTCTGTTGTCCAAGATTAAGATACATTGGTATTACGAGCAGGTCTCCCAAAGCAGAGAGAGTTGCTTGTGTTACAGCAAGTGCAAATGTCAGCATGTTAATGAACCATTATGGCACAGTGGTTAGGAACTGGAAGAGTGTCACAGAGGCATCTCCAACTTTTGTTCTATTGTCATTTGATTGTCATTTTTTAAATATGTCACACGCATCACTGTGTAGTAGCATCATTACATAGTCAATGGAGTAGAGACTATGATGAGGGAAAATTCAGGGTTGGCTTTCATAGTTCAGATTATTAATGGAGCTTAAGAAAGGGTGCCAAGTTACAGAGGCAACCTAAGTCTTCTCTCAATAAAAACTCCATCTGAGCTGCATTTCTGCATTCCTCTCTATTATTGCATCTCTCTACTGAAATGTGGTGCTGAGAATGGTCTACTGTGCTTCATATTGTTTAATGAGATGGTCTTTTAGAGCTCTGATCTGGGCAGATGCAAATTGGCGATGCTTTTCTGGGTCACACAAGGCTATATACAGAAGCCAGGATACAAAGCTGAAGATTTTTTTTTGCTAAGAAAACATCTGAAGTGGCTGATGCCACTGGGGTGGCTCTCTGGGGACAGGAAAGAGAATTTCACTGTAGATTTACTCCATGATATTTCAGGTTGTGTAAAGCAAAGAAGTTCCTGCTCTGCCTTGTTTCAATAATGGATTTTAGACTGGATATTTTTTTAAAGCTGCTCCCGACCCTGCTCTATTGAGTTGGAACTGCCCTGTCTTTCATGCTGAATAAGGAATTTTACCCTGAAGTTGAGTGGATTTCAGCAAGAGGCTTTCACCGCGATGAATTGTCCTTTCTTGCCTGAGGAAGAGTGCTTCCTCTTCAGAAGCTGCTGGTCACTTGTATTGTGGGGCGATCAGGCACAGGAGAGGGCTGCCTGGAGAATACAGAAGGGACAGTTGGCTCCTGCTCTTTCCCTGCCAGGGATTTTTCCCTGGTAGCTACACTTCTATGCTCTGGAAATGGAGCAGCAGGGAGAGGCACCAGCAACGTTTGGATCTCTGGGGAGAAATGTGCTTTGGAAGGCAACTGTGTGGCATGAATAGCAAGTGAAGGGTGTGCAGTGCAGATGGACTAGTAGTGAAAGTCAGAAAAAAAGACCCCGTGAAAGAGAAATATCTGTAAATTTACTATTACAGCCATAAACCAGCAATATATCCCCGTCCCTGTTCCCCGCAGATGTTTCCTGTGGTATTCACTGCATGTAGTTTCAGTTCACAAATAAGAAGTCAAATTTACTCTGCCCTTTCTTCCATACAAATTTGCACGAGTTTCAGAAAATGAGAGATTACATGTGGAAGAGTCATCAGAGAAAAAAAAGACTTAGGCTTTCCAGTCAGAAAGGCAAGCTGGCAATTACATGTTTAACTATGACTTCTTTTTCTCCCACTTCAACCACTGGTGGTCATCTGTTGGTAATAATTAACCTTCTCACCCATAGTCCAAGTGGGAAGATTACTGGCCGTAATTAGATGAAAAGCATTCTACGTGCACGGGCTGATCTCACAGGCTGACGTTGGGATTCCTTACAACAATTTGCACGTTAGTAGAACGAATGCCACAAAAAAGCCTGTACGTGGAGAAGCCCTTTGGAGTATACACGCTGAATCTCTCCGAAACCATTTGGAGTGGAGTTACTGTCAAGGACTCCAGTAGTGATTGCAAATCTGAGCCTGGTTCTCATTCCTTTTGTGACGTCTGTGTCTGTCCCCCAGCCACAGTATGAGACAAAGACCACGTGCGTCTGCTGCCTGGAAAAGCTGCTAAGCAAACCAGGTAAATTCAGGAAGAGTAAAGATCATCCAGTTTATTCTAGACTCTGGCAGACTGAGGAGCTGCACTGAGGACTCTTTAGCCCTGAGATTGAAGGACCAGATAATATTTGTGCTGTAGAATAATACTTGGGACTGACTCGCGAATCTCTCCTATGCACGATGTAATTTTAAGCGAGTCTTTGGTAACTGTTGTTCCGTGTGTTCATAAATGACACAATCAGAAGGGATCTATTTGATCCTCGGGTTTACAATCCTGTAGTAAATCAACTGTGGGATTCTCTGAATGAAGCACAGGCCAAAAATCTTTTCAGGCAGGGGTTTGAGAGGTGTGGGAGATGAGCCTCAGCTTAACAGCCGTGATGAATGGTCAACTTGACCTAATCAGCTGTGGCAAGCAGTTTGTAAGTGAAGTGAATTGTCTTCAGAGGTTAATGCTTTTGATTGATACAGGTCTCTAAAAGCAACGTGCAGCTGACACAAATTGTCTGAAGAACTATTAAACAGAAAAAAAATAATAACAATCCAGAACAGCTTTTATTGTAATGCAATTTCATGAATCATCCAGTAATACTAATTAAAACAGAGAGAGTTTTAATACCACGGATGAATCTGAAAAACAAGGAGCTCCTCAATGATAAAGTGAAAAGTAGTTATTTGTCTTTTTGGATGGTGCTGTGCAGTTGAAGACAGATCAATGTCTGTAGAGTAGTGTGGAAGGGATCAAGGTAGGAGATGCCTCTCTCTAGGAGGGTGTGGAAACTATTGCAGTAGCTGAGAAAGAGCTCAAGCTCAGAGGGGGTTAAAGACATGGGGTTACTTTCACCTTCTGTTTCACTGGTGGTTAAGGAATAGAGAATACGACTGTAATGGGAACACAAGAATTTTCTTCTCTTGTACAAAGCTTTTACAACGCAGCATCCTCTCTGTTAGAGGAGTCCTCGCTGGGCATAACTCAAACCATGAAGTTTCTAGAAAGTGGCAAAATTAGGGGAAGTAGAAATAGGTGCTGAGAAGGCAGGGAGGACAATGGAACCTCAGGTACCCTCCCAGCTGCATGTTATGCTTAAGACTATGAGTCCTCAGCACCACTCCAGAGTTCTGTCCATTAACCATCAGCCTCTGGATGAGACCTGGTAGAGCCAACATAATGCCTGGAACCTGGTCAGGAAAAGTTTCCAAGTCTAAGTGAAAAATCTGGGAGATGTGGGTTCAGCTTCTTCCCGTGCCACTGATTATCTGCATTATCTCAGGCTTTTGGTCTCAGCAGCACCTGTATCACAGAATCACAGACTGGTGGGGGTGTGAAGGGAGCTCTGGAGAGCAGCGAGTCCAACCCCCCTGCCAGAGCAGGGGCACCCAGGGCAGCCCACACAGGAACAG
>JANIJG010020895.1:69994-91003 GCA_024611175.1 Megaceryle torquata
CATTCCTCAGCTCCCCTCTCAGGCTTCTCTTCTCCAGGCTCAACAGCCCCAGGGCTCTCAGCCTTTCCTCACCAGAGGAAGGCCGTTGTTGGAAGGCCAGGGCACAAGCAGAGCTTTCACAAGACACACTCTGGGGACAAGTCTCAAACTGGAGGATTGGGTTTGCAGATTAGGTCTAGAAAATGATAAATGCAGACAGTAAAATATTAATTTTTTTTTCCTGCTTTATTTGCCAGTATTGAACATTAACATTAATTTGTACTTTTCTCAGAGGTGACGGTGGTTTCTGAATTGTCACTTCCTCAGTGTATTAAAGACATCTTGCTAGCTGTTTTTCTCTGCATCTAACACTCGGAGAGGCAGAATTTCTGCTTCTCTGTTATCCTTTTGGGCAATCAGTGTTGCCCTCAGGAGGAGCATTTGTGTGTGTGCATCTGTGTGTAGATCTTCAGCCAGTCCTAATATGAAAACCAACGGGCCCCAAGGCACATTTGTCTTTAGCACTAGAGCTGTTCCATCTATAACCTCCGCATAAAATATCTTGACACGTGAGCAATCTTGTGGCATATGGAACAGCATTTACTTGTTATACAGCAGTTGTAGCAGCAGTGCTATTATTTTTTTGTTGTTCGGATTCTTTTAACATTACAATTTCAGTCAATTTTATACGGTTTTCTTTTTTAAATTGAAACTCTCAGTGGTAAACTTAAAGCAAAATATTAACAAAGGGAAATTTCAAAACATCTTTCCTGTAGGCCCATTGTTGCTGAATAAAGACACATTCTCCTGGCTCATCAATGCGTTCTCCAGGCAGCGAGAGGAAAGCAAATGATCCGAGTTGTTCTAGTATGAAGAACAGAAGGGTGAAGAATCTATAGCTTCATAGGATTCCTAGGAGAAAACAACTCCTGGGTAATTTGGGGTGTCACGGTTTAACCCCAGTAGGCAGTAGAAAATTAACAATATCCCAGCTAAAGCTACCACATTAGGGATTTCTTGGTAGATTTTAATAGCTCACAGCTCTCCTATGGAGTTTGCCAAGCCGCAGCTAAAGTATAAAGAAGCAGCCCTGTGTAAGACTATACTGAGGTTTCCTGCTGTCCTCTGACTTACCCTGGATCTTGTTTATGTATTTTCAAACCTTCAGTGGGATCTTAGATAACTAAGTTAAATTGAAACTTAACGGAAGCCAAGTGCCCAGGTCCCCTGGGCACCATTAACGCTGCCAGTTCAAATTTCTGATGACTTGTAACGACTCAACCCCATGGACTCGGAGAACGAACGCACTCACGGACTCCACGGGGCTTTGGCAAAGGCCTCGAGTTTGCAGTATCTAATTTTTCTAGCGGTGTGTATGCCACCAGAATTTCACCATATTGAACACACGCATGGATGTGAAATCATCTTCATGGCCTCCTCTGGACCTACTCCAACAGGTCTAGGTGGTTCTTGTGTTGGGGGCTCCAGAGCTGGATGCGGTGCTCCAGTACTCGGGCTTTGTGGTGACACAGGGAAGGTGGTGAAAGATGCCTGCCTTTGGCTGTCAGTACTGAGGCCCTGCTGCTGGGCTCCTGCCTTTGCTTCTGTAGGATGGCATCATAAAATAGGAGAGAGTCCGAGATGAGATAATACTGCAACACGCTGCTTGAAACGAGGGCTCTGTTCATCTGAAGTGTTGCTGAGGCCGTGCCTGTTGAGGGGTGGGTGTTCTGAGTGCATCGCAGAGGTAGATGAGGACCACAGGGCTGTGGTGGAGCTGCAGCGTCCTCCTGCAGCCGAGAGGTCTGGGTGAGCAGCTCCCTGCACAAGAGTCACGAAGGACAAGGCTTTGGTGTTCCTCAGGGGTGGAAGTGAGTGTAGGGTGGGTTTTCGTTGTGCGTGGGGTCTTTTTGTTTTGTTCTGTTGTTGTATTGGCTTGTTTTACTTCTTTCTTTTTTTCTTTTTTTTTCTTTTAAATATATATTTGATTAGTTAAGTTGGTCTCATGTAGGAGCTGAGATACAGTATTTTCTAATTCACTGACGCCGGATAAATCTTAGGAGCCATCTGGGATTTTTTTTTTGATTAAACAGTACTTAAGCAGAAAAGGTTGATTGATGAAAATCAAGAAGGGCGTGAATCAAAAACCATCCTTCCACTTTTTTTTTTACATGAAGATTGAAATTCATTTTGTATAGTTCAATGGAGATTAATATGCAAGTTAAACAGGCAAAAAAAATTAGCTTTTCCAGAAATGAGCACACATTAGCAAAGAGAAATGAAAAGAGTTGCCTAAAGCTCAGCACGCAGATCCGGATCTCTGCTACGCTTTGCCATTCAACACCACAGCAAATAGAGGCATTACAGGGATGTGACTGGGAGGGCTTGCTAGAAATGGGAAAAATAATGTTGATGCTTAATCTTTCTGTCTGCAACTGTCGGACAATAGTCTCTTACAGTGACATTTGGCATAATACTGGCATAAAAATTCAAGTGTTCCTGCTTCCAGGCAGCTGAGTCAGATCAATCTGAAAGCTGAATGCTGAATCATGTGGTGAAGATGGTGAATTTCAGATAGATGGAGTCACAAGGCAATTTTTTTTCCTCTATCAGGCCCTAAGTTACACTTTTTTCCTTTATTTGAACGAGATTGGCCTCTATTAGTTGTCACTATTTCTCAGTCTCCAGTAAGAAAAACTGTGTATCAAACCACCCAGCCTTGGTTATACCGGCTCCTTGTGTTGTCTCCCTTCTTCGGTATCAAGAGGACTAACAGTGCTTTTAAAATATTCAAACTCAAGAAAGCAAACAGTCAAAAGCCTTGAGAACGTACTCTTGTGACCGAGAGAGAAATTACATGTGGAGCAGAGAGTGGGTGCTTTTGGTTTGCTTTAGCTGTTTCAGATTCCTCCGATTTGTTTCCATTATGAAATTGATATTTGCTCTCTTTAGAAGTATGGATCTTTCCTTCTCTGCGATCAGCATTTATTCTGATCCTTCACCCTCTAATGCCTGCAAATCCTGACATGAGCTGAAAGTGTCCAAAAATAAATCAGACTGGAAAGATGGAAAAGGTCACATGCAATATGAGTTTGAATAGCGTGAGCCAATTTTACCTGAGGTGTAGTCGTGTGGCTAATGCTTGTCTTAACAGTTTGAACACAGAAGGGCTTCATTTAATCAAATGACATTGAGGCGATCTTTGACGAGTTAAAATTAGACAAAAGTAGAACAATAGATGCACGCAGTGACTAGGTTATGAAATGGCTCATGTTTATTAGAAGATTTTGTTTGAGACATCCTCAAGACAGCCTGAAAAGCTGAGCAATTTTTCCTTCTTTTTCACAAGAGCATTTTCATTATGTAACTGGGTCTTGGTTATTTGAACAAAAGTTTAAGAAGGCTTTTGCTTAAACTTGTCAAATCCAATTTATCATGTTTGTGCGCATGGACACGCAGCGTCTTCCCTTTATTTCAGCCAAGTGCATTTTTACACTCTGGCTGAAACACGTGAATCTGTTTGCTGGAAATCCAGTCGAGCATGTAGCATATGGATGTGTCAAAGTGTGACTTGCGGTGTATTAATAACATAGCACTAAATTCTGATTCCTCCGTTTACTTGAGAAAATAGAAAGTTTTCTGCAGCTCTCCAGTGGAATGTTTTCCTACAAAGGTCTCAATTGTTTGAGTTGATTTTTGGCAATGATTTTTAAATTATTACGTTTTCTTACTGTAACATTTACATATTAAAATCCCAGCCTAAACCCAGTGTAGAACTGTAGTGAAATGTATGGAAATTACAAGGAAAAGGTTTTCATTTTATTAATGTGAATTAGTGTTGCTCTTAAGTTTTACCTTCGCTGCCTAGAGCAATGTGCAGAAAATATCCAAACCAGTGTGAGTTGAGTAAGATGGTTACTGGAAGGAGCCTCTATACGAGCTACTGTTGGAAAGGTGAGATACCTGCAGAGGTTGCAGGAAAAAATTGCGCTGCTTTCAACATTGGAAGCAATTTGGGTGTCTCTGTGTCTACTTTCCTTTCATCACCCTATGTGGAGGAGTGAAATCGATAGTCAGCCTGTTCCGTGCTCGTACCCCACTCGACTGTTCCAGTGCAGTGTGTTCAGGTGGTGGAGTGTCACATTCTGTGTTTACTGGGTGCTTACAGGTTGGTTGAGAAGTGTGCCTGTATTCAGAGCGCGCTTCTGTTATTTTCCATTCTCAGTTAAGCAAAAGTCATTTTTCTACCTCTGCTGAGGGGTAATGGAACTAGCAAGTCAGTGTTAGTCTTTTGGGAAGATTTAATTATTTTATGTTCTCTCTTTACACCAGGCTCTTAGAAAAGAGCTTCAAGCTCTATCATAACGATAAATGCCGCTGGATTTTGTCATTGCCCATCTGATTTTTCGTGGACTTTCTTCATTTAGAGACATCTCCTGCAAACGCAAAGTTCCCCAAGCTGGCTGGTAGGCTGTCTTGCACAACCCTCCTGCCATTGCAGTAGCTGCAGATCAAATAAAACCAGGGCTTTGACTTGGCTAATATATAATGCAAATGATCCTGGGCTCTTCTGTCTTTTGTGACACACAGAGGCTCTTTGAGATTTATTCTGCGTTGGTTCTTTGCTTCTGACTTGAGAAATTCTAATGTTCAGTGATTCTCTGTGAATCCAAGCCTTAATATCTGTGGCCCTCTGTTCCCTTTCTGCACAGTGATAAAATTTTCCAACCACTCAAGAAGAATTTTGTAGTGATAAATGTTATTTACAGGGTGATGTACTCTTATAACTTTATTGCAAATCTATTTTTCTTAAGGTGCTAGTGCCTGGAGCCAGGCAGCTATGAGGGGTTTATCTCATTCTTTCCTCTGAAGGACCTTTCTCCAAAGGACAGTTCTGCTGTAGGCTTTACTTTTATGGACCAGTTCAGCTTGCTTCAAAAGCTTGAAGAATTGCAGTGTTCATATTCCCTTAGTCTGCTAGATTATTCCCTCAAATGAACTTCCTGGTGTTGTAAAATTTAATTAATTTCCAAGAGTCATGATTTATGAAGTTAATAATGAAAATTAGAAATCCTTAAAAAATGTTTTCTTTTCCATCCCAAAGTATACTTCTTCCCAGAGAGGCTTCTCCTCTGTTTAGAAGCAAGACAACAGATGATTTGTCTTAAAAAAACCCATAGATGATTTGTCTTCACATTGTCAGCAGCCTACGATATAAACTATTGGGACAATTTTTAATGTGCATTTTACATCAGGCTTCTAGAAAATGCGTGTGAAATAAGAATCAACTTCTTAGGGCTGTGATGAAGGCAAGTAACCATAGCCTGTTACTTGCTGTTCATCCCACACACAGACTCAGTCCTCGTCTCCTGCGGTACGTTGCACAAAGAAGTGATCTCTGGGGTTGGAGAGCTTGGCAAGGCCCGATGGAGAGTTTGTTTGGTTAAGCCTTTGATACCAAAGGAGAGTCTGGAATATAATAGCCTGAAAAACTTAGCTCGGTGTTTGGAAATCAAGTACCCAATTGGTAGCCCTTGAGATCATCGGTGCTTTGCTGTTGTCGGCCTATTTTGGTCACATAGTGGTTTTTCAGAATGGGATCTGAAGACTGTGCTGGAGAGCCCTGTGAAAGGTAACTAAGGAAAACAAAGTCACTAGTAGCAAACACGATTTTGTAGCCAGAAGTCCTCGCCATCTGTTTGAAAATCAGTGGTGTAAGATCGCGCACGCGCAGCGCGCTCCGGGCCTTTGACTCTGAAGCGATTCCTTCACTGTCCCGCGGAGCTTTGCACTTCAGTAAGGCTGCTTGGCAGCGGGAGGATACTGTGTGAAACCAGAACATTTAAATGCTGGTGCATGGCTGAGGGGAAGGAGAGCGTGCCCTCCTTTCCCTGTAGGATGGTATGATACTGAAGCCGGGGGTCTTCAGGGCTTTATTCTTTGCGAGGTGACTGTTACATTGTCCCTGAAATTACTAACATCAGGAGTAATGGATTAAGTGCGTGCCTGTTGTTCTCTGGAGTGCAGGGTGTAACAACTGCTTTGTGTCATCACAGAGGCCGCTGAACTGAGGACATGGACAAATAAAGAGGTCCTTGAATGAGGAGGAAGGCTCGGAATTGTCTCTCCTATTGCCTTTGCTGGCTGAGGTGACTGTCAGCGTACACTCTAATATCCAGTACTGTCTCCGTTTCCTCTCTTGGTCAGTCTGCTGTGTTGAAGGATAATTAACGCTCGGGACCAGGATAGATGAGCTCTGCGTCAGCTCCTGGTCCTGTTCGGGTGTGGGTTTAACAGGGGGCTTCAGTTTTCAGCAATTCCAACGCTGCAGCAGATTTATTGTTAGAAAGGTAATTCCCTTCAGCGGAGCGCTGTATCGGAAAGCTGTTTGCAGCTTTCACTGGGCATTCCTAGGTAGACTTAGATGAAAACCACATAGAATTCTGTGATAGGGAAACTTCCATCTTCATGTTTAAGACAGCTGTTCTCTCCCTGAGACAAGGGGAAAGAACTTGTTGGCAATAAAGGGCTTATGAGGCACGGTTAAGAAATTACCATCTTAAGGTTCAGGCCCAACGGCCGATTGATTTCGGTCTGGGTTGGATGAATGGCATCTTTGTCATTCTTGTGACAGAAGAAAAAGCCTTATTTTTAGCTTTCCTATTTCTGGCTACAGATTTTTGAGACAGCATAAATATCTCTATCATTTGAACATAATGTGGTTTACGGGAGCTTTAGCAGATCAACTCTGTTAAAGGGTAGGGCAATTTCACGTATACTCTTGGAGTTGTGCATTTGCAAGGCAGCATATGAAGAATTCTGTTGAATACAAATTGATTTAAATTTCCCAGAAGAAAAAAAAAAAAAACAAAAAAATTGTCTAGGATGAGGCATATCTGAAAGAGGAGGATTGTAAAAATCGAGTTGAGTATCTTTTCATACCTGTCTCCTCCCTTTGAATTTCATTCATCTCTTCAGCCGGGCTCGTCAGTAACCTTGGCAACTCTGTATTTGTTTTCTCTTTCCTCCTCTGCTCCTTCAACAACTGAAAATGTCTTTTTGTTTGTTTGCTTGTTTTGGTGGAGATGTAAAACTGAAGTCATGTTAAAGGAGGAAGAGGGAGGACTGAGAGGAAGAGGCTTAGGATGCTTTCCCAGTGCAGATTTTATTATACCTACACAGGAAAGCTTAGGAGTAGCTGAGAGAGCTCAGATGGGACGATAATGTTTTAAACGGGGCTACTTTGTCAACAGGTTTGGCTGGGTGGGACTTCTAAAATTCCATCTAAAATGCTCTTGAAATAAACTCATGCTAAAAAGCTTCATCAGGTAGGACACTGATGTTGGCCGAGTCTTCCTTTGGCTAGCAAAGCCTTATCTTAATATATCTTAAGGTCTTTCAGCAGCACACAGATCACCGATTACGCTTAATCTAAAGTGAGAGAAACGCGTCGTAAACTGGCCGCAGAATCACAGCATGGTGCGGCTTGGACCGTCCTCTGGGGATCATCTCGTCCAACCCCCACGCCAGAGCAGGTTCAGTCGAAGCAGGTTGGCCAGGATCACGTCCCAGTAGGTTCTGCAGATGCATAATAAGCACCTAGTGCTTCTTCCTTAAATTAGGATGCTGTACCTTGAAACCGAAGATCCTGCGCTGTGTTGTTCTACAGTTATGATGTATTATTTAAGTTGTAAACTGTTGAAGGACTCTGATAGAAGGTCAAGTTTGTTGATTACGAAAAAGTAATTGAAATTTGTTTTATTGGGGCAGAGGAAGGAAGGGAAAATGATTTCTATGTATCTGATAATAGAAAACATTATGGTCATTTATTTTAGTTTCTGTAATTGAATTTCAAAGCCTTCGAGTTTAGGTGTGAGCACTGTGGATACATCTAATTCAGAAACTTTCTGTAATTCCCTTGTCCACTCTTGATCAATTTTAGTGATTGTATAGATTTGTCTTTCCAAAAGTTGATTCCCAGCCTGTAGTTAAAGAGCAATCTCTAAACTAGTTACAGTATTGACAAAAAGCTAACATAGGTCATGCTTCTAATTGATGCTGACAGTGTCTGCAGAACAGAACTGCTTTGCAACGCAAATAGAGCATCATTTCCTCCTTCCTGCACGGGCCGGGGAGGGTAACAGGCATGTGCTTGCATTTTTGATTTCTCATTTGGCTTTTTAACCTCTTCCTTATCTGGTTATATTTTGTGAAACTCAGGAAACTTAAGCCAAATCAACAGGGCTAAATTGGAAACAGGAAAGGTTTGTCAATTTGAGAGTTAGAATTGGGTGCAATCTGTGGTGTTTTATTTTGTATTCGCCTTCAGCCTTCCCACGAAGGTAGAGATGGGCTCTCGGGTAGAGCAACGTCGCGCCACAGCAGCGGCCCAGCAGGGCAAGGGCAGAAGAACGACAGGGAGATGTTGGCAGGAGCCACCTCGCTGAAGGTATCTGCTTTCTGAGGACCTGAGTAGTCCGTGGTTGCTGCAGAGCGCGGCTGCTTGAGTGTGAATTCAAGGGACCTATTAGAAATGTTGTCCCTCAATCGGGACAGAACTGGTTTTGCATTGATAATCTTTAAGCAGTTAGAATGGTTGGAATTGGCAATGTCTGACTAGTTTTCCCTCTTAAAACAAACCAATTACCCGTCCAGGACAAGAATAGAAACAGAAGGTGGTAATTTCTTACACTCTTTAATTGCCTCCCAAAGAGGATAAAACAGTTACTTAAAAAGACTGTGTCTTCATCTGCAGTGTTGAAATAAAGTCGTTTGAGGATAACTTGAAAGGACAGATGAAGATTCTTGGTTTGTTAAGGAAAGACAGATGTAAATTAGCTACTGGCTTCAACAAACCTTGCCCATCATTAGGTATTCTCTCTGTCACACGAAACAGTGCAAATAGCATGGGAATTAATGTATGGGTTCCAAAAAAAGCAAAACAAATTGTATGTAGCTGGTATTTCAGAAGCCCTTACAAGTTTTTGCAGTAGAAGAGAATGGCTCAGTAGTTGGGGAGCAGGGATGTGGCAGGGACGTGGGTTATCTCCAGGCAGCTTTCCAGCAGGCAGTACCTGACAGGTATAACTGAACTGTGCTGAGAACTGCTGCGGGTGAGTTCATCCTACTCCACTGACGTTCCAGGGGTCGAGGGGAGACGTTCCTGTTCAGGATTGTTCAGGCTGAGTGGTACCTCACTGATCTTCCCTGTGGGAAGCAAATGAGTGGCTGTGGTCAAAATATGTTTCACATACACTTGCAGTATCGCTCTCCACATGAAATACAGTCCAGGTACAACTGTATGCAGAGATAAGCAAGTGATACTACAGATAATGAAGCATCCAGGAGCCTTGTAATCAGAACACAGACAGGAGCTGCAGGCTGCTGCATTATTCTGTTATGAGGCGCTCAGATCCAAGTTCCTTGCCTGTCCACCCAGCTCTAAGCAGCCTAAGTACTCTTCAGCTCCTCGTGGCTTTCTCCACAAGAGTTCAGTGTCTCAAAATGTGATAAAAGTGTGCTCTGATTGTTATCTCCAAGAGCTGCCAGCAGTTGTGATGCTGTTATGGAAATATCTGCAGTTAATAAAGCTTCTACAAGCACCCTGTACTTGGATACCTCACTTGTGCAGGTGCTGTTTTAAAAACATAGAGCAGAAAAAAGCTTGCTGTTATTCTCCTCTAAACCATCGCTTACATTTGTTTCCCACCCGTGGTCCTGTTTTCTGGCTGAAAGGATGAAGATCCTGTTTTCCTGTGACTAAATCTGACCTTCTGGGGACAGGCCTTGTACTTGATTAGATCTTGGTTAATCCTGGCTCCTGCTTGCGTAGTTTTTCCTTTCTTTGCCATTCCTCCCTCATCTCCCGTGGCCACTAGCCGGGTTGTCTTTCTCTTTGTGCAGGTGCACGCCTTTTAAAAAATGTAATGCTCTAAATGTTTTCAAAAATCTATTTGATATATTGCACGGGTGGTTTTAGACTCAAAAATTATTTTCAACCAAAGCGAAAATAAAAGTTTAAGCCGGCTCTAATGAGAACCTGAGGAGAACAGTCTCTAAAGGCTATTTCCTACTGGATGTTCAGTAATACCTTCTTTTTAATAATGTGGAACGTACACTAGAAAAAAAATAGCTGTGTAGGAAGCCCTTCTGCTGCAGACAGAGCACACACAGGCGAGGGAGTTCAGGGAAGTAGTGTGAAGTAGACCAGCGAAAACATATTTTGCTGGTATAATTGCATTTCTGCAAGGAATTTTTCCAGCATAGAAATGGCTAAAAAAAGCCTTCCCCTATCTAGCCAACATTGTAAAGGCTGCCTCCTGCAGCTGCCAGTCACGCTGATTGGGTTTCTCAAATGAATAGGATGTGCATTCACTGCAGAACTGGGTAGACCCCACAACCTTACTCGTTTAAGTCACTCAGTGCAGGTAATTTGTGTTCCTCATTAAGAAAAATCCAGTGCTATTTCTCTGCTGTTTGGTTTGTTGTATTTGTCACCAGCCCTGGTAGGACTTAACTCGATTCTCCATCTTTTTCTGAGCAAGTTTGTTTAAGAAAAAGGGCTACCAGAGACCCGACAACCGGGCACAGCCAAGTGGGCTGTTGGGTGGATTTATTGCAGGTTGGATTTTCTTGCTGCTAGGGAGCATTCAGCAGAACCTTGTGCTTTCATCTTTTATTTCCTGGTGCACTTGATTGAAATGTGAACGGCGAGGCAGCCAAATTTGGAGAATCACACTGGAATGTCAAATCGTAAGGAACATTTTCTACCTTTGGCCTTTGCATAGAAACATTTTGGTGTAATTACTTTGTCAAATGGTACCGATAAAGAGCGTTTAGTGTGTGAAACAGGGAACACAGGCCCCTTTTGTGAACAGTTGGGGTTTCTCCTGCCTTGATTCAATGTTTTTTGGTTAACCTATATGTTATATAAAATAGAACTGAATGTTTTGAAGCATGGCAAGCTTTACTCAACGCTTGTCAAAGCAAAGACACTTCCATTTTATTATTCTCTCTGGTAACAACTAGCAGAACGTATGTTTTGGGAATGAAATCATATAAAAATCTAGTTATTTATGACTTGTCAGGCATGTCATTGAAGAATCTACCCTACTATAGGTACTGGCACCTGGTGGAGCTGAGCTTTAAGTTCTGTGCACCTGCATAGAAATCACGGTCCTTTTAAAATACTTCTGACTGGCCTCTGAGAATTATTTTGCCCTGTTCCCTTGGATTCTTTATATTTGAACTCCTCACTATTCTCCCTGTAGAAATTTTTACCTGCTTGAATTCTGAGAATGGTAAGGTTAGATTCCACCCCCCTCCAGCCCCCAAACCAGCTTTCAGCAAAGCTGAACGTATATGAATTTTCTTTGCGTTAACCTTGAAATTCCACTCAAATTAGATCACGATGCATAGTCTGCACTTGAGTTACTGCTGATAAAAGAGATCGTGTAAATGTCAGCTTTGGGATGTCTTAATTTACAGCGCTACAGTTGTTTGATCCTTGGAAAAGCTAACGTGACATCTCAGTTTTACTTTAAATATGCCTGATTTTGGGAGGGGCTACAGACTGCAGATTAAATCCCCTGTTCATCAGATCAAGCCTTTTAAAGATCTAAGCTGTGGCAGTAAATACTTGCATTGGGATATGAGTAAGATACATGGCCCTAAGCCTTTTTTCTCTCTTCTTTTGTAGACCTGCTACTTAATTTAGCTCTGTCTCCCCTCTAAACTGAGCATGAAGCGTAGCTCGGGATATCTGCTCCATTAGAAACTGGGATTTTGAAGTTTTTCTTGCTCCCAGTTGGTAGTCAATAATCAGAATTATCTGCAAAGTAGCAAGGAAAAATTAAATGATTGTACCTGAACAATTTCACCTGCACATCCATTTATTGAACTGATGGAAAAGGTGATCCACCGGAGTGAAAAAATTTCTTGTTTTAGCATTATATGGCAGATTCCAGTGCAATGGGATTGATTTACTTACTTATTTCTATATGGAAATACAGATTATATCAATGGAAATACTTCCAAAAATTATTAGGCAGTGGTTCAGTACGTGCCCTGAGACGATGGATTCTTTTTTTAATGAGTAGAATGCATCTTCTTTGTCCCTCTGCAAATATCCAGGGCTTTTTTTTCTCGAGCTTTTATTTGAAGAGGGAATTGTAAGCAGTAGGAAGGTGCAGCCGACTGCCAGTGTTGATAACATGTCTGTGTAGAGTGTCTTCTATTTAAAAAAATAAAAATCAAACTATGGTGTTACGATTATACCCGCCCGGAGATGTACAGACAGTTGTTAGTACCTGGAAAAACTGAGACTTGTGCTGAATGGACAGTGCTAGCCAGGAGTAGTTTGCATCGCCTGTGAGCCCCCAGTTGCCTGCACCAGTTTGGAACTAGCAGTTGAAGCAGAACTGGAGGGGGAGCTCTCAGAACAGCGTCAGAGGGGAGCTGGGGGCTCTGCAGTGTAGCCGGTTGAAGCAGCACTCCACTTTGGTTTTAGATTAGGAGGGGAAAATCTGTTTCCAGTCTGTCCTGTTATTGCTTAAAGCCACTAATGACCTGGATTTGAACTGGCCTCTAAAGGGTAAAGGCTGGATCTCTCGCTGCCAGTCCCCAGGAGCACACAGTTGCTCCTGACACAGATTTGAAACAAATCCTGACCTTGAAGTCATCAGCCTTAGGCTTGGTTACTCTGATGATAGACGGCGATTTAAAGATTTTGCTTTTCTCCCCTTCTTCTGTACCCACTGCACCCTACTCTGCCTTCAGCCATAGAAATCCAGCTAAATCTTCTGAAAGGAGATTATGAACTGGTTGATTTTAAATAATGTAGAGCCATAAAAGGAGAAAGCAAGGTGGATGTTCACATTCCAAGTCTGTCTCTGCCCCCCCGTCACAGGACAGCCAGAAATGTCCTGAGCTTAATCTGCCTCTTCAAAGGAAGATTGAAAATGTAGCGTCTCGAGCAGGATGTTTTCTTCTTCTTGATACTGACACTATCATCTCTAGCTGCTGTTGGATCGGCTGCTGCCTGCTGGATTCTTCCTGGAGTTTGCTGCTGTATTACAAAATCCTTATTGACTTCCCTGGGCTTCAGCATCAGAGGAGATGGCAGTGGCTATTCTCTACCCTTTGGTCTGAATTCTGTTGCACTTTAAATTCGCACCCACTACTGTGTTCTTAGAGTCAAGAAGCTCTAGGGTGGTGGAGCAACAGGCGCTGAGCTCTCTCTGGAATCCCTGCTGAAGTTTTTTGGGGCTGTAGCAGGCATTCGTTGTTGGTTCGGTGTTCTCGTGAACTTCAGTAGGAACTGTGCGTGAGTAATGAGTGTAGAATATGGCTGTGGTGCTTGGTGAGGTCTGCCATCTGGTTCTGGTTAGCTGGTGATTTCTGATGAGTTTTAATTAAGAAAAAGAAGACACCGACCATTAATTAATGCAAATGCACGTCTTTGCTTTCAGTTTCTCTTCCAGGATCCTTCCAGTTCCTTATATAACTCTCCTGTTGCATGTTCTCCAAATGCTACTTTATGAGCTCACACGTGTTCTTTCAACCAATTATCATCCCTTTGTCTTTTATTTTCCCAATTATTGTTATTGTAAAATAAAAATCATCGAAACAGCTACGGAAACTCCGAGATAGTTCTCTTGTAGTGGGTATCATCGTGCGTGGAAAGACTCTCTGTTGATTTTATATCGTTTGCAATCCTTAGGAAAGCTGAGGTGGGCAAGGCTTTGAGAAGGGGCTGTCGATCTGAGGTCTTTGGTTTTGGGCAGCCTGGTCTGGAATAATTTAGAAGAGTCTGATTTTTAAGAGCTGTCCTCAGTTTCGATACCTGGCATCTACTTGTAGCTGTCTGAAGCCAGGTGAGTAACTCTCGGTCCCCCCAAAAGCTCACGCTGGTTAGCCAGTGTTCTAGCAATGTGCTGTCTCCTTTCCTTGGGCCAGCATGAGGACGCAGCCAAGTTCTGGGTAGAATGTCTTCAGCAGCCTCAGTTTCACAGGCTCTGATGTCTTCTCCCAAGGTGATTTCTTCCTTACCTTACCTGCACAATCCCTCTGCTGAAAATTCAGTATGGGGGACATACTTGGAGACAACATAATCTTCTTTAATTTCAAAAAATGAAAAATCCTTTCTTGAGATGAAGAAGTTCAGATATAAAGGAAGTTTCTTCCTACATCACTTGTGGGCTTTTTCCTGTTTTTACTTCAGTCTTATTTATGCAGGGGCGGGGAATGTCTTCTCCTGCTCTTACACGTTTCAAATCAATATACTGACCTTCACTGAAACTATAATTACATTGGTCAGGGATGCTTCAAACCTCAGAATATTTGATCTGTCCTCAACCAGAGGTGAGGACTCTGAATGGATTTTAGATTTTTTTTCTTCCTGACCCTTTGCAGCTGTGATTTAGTTTAAATCTGCGGGGATCACTTGAAGATTACACTAATAAAGGAGGTAGGTTAATATCCCTTCTATCCTTGGCTTTACTGCAGACAGTAGCAACAAGGGGCCTAATTAGTGTTTGGGTTTGTTGGTTATGGAGGTTGCTCCAGGAGAATCTGGACTGACACCATGAAACTCATTAGACTTGGGTCTTGCAACATTGTGCATTGATATTAAAGAGAAAAGAAATCTAGAAGAGGGAAGTCGAGGGAGTGCAAAGTAGAATCCTCATTAGAGTAATTAGCTTAAGACATTATTTCCTAGAAGCCTCAAATGGCCGCAGTTATTCTAAAGAGATGCCAAGAGTGTGGCTGAACGCAGCTACAACATCTGCCTTTGGGAGGGGAGGCAGGGAGAGCGTGGTGCGCTGCCCGGCTTCACTTGTGTTTCTGGCATAGGTGATATGTGATCCTCTTACGCTCGGTGCAGCTAATCCTCTTTCACGGTACTAATTTCTTGCCATTATCTTTATTTGGCTGCTAATTTCCCTTATGGTGTTCTTCTGCTAGCCTCGTGTTTAGTGAACGGCTTGAAATATTTCTTGAGTATCCTCCAGGAAGAATCCTGCCTGGTCTGCGGGAGTGTAGAAGGAGAAGGAATCGCTGGTAGGGCTGAGGAAAAGAGCGGCTCCTCATGAAACCTTTGGCATCTCTGCCATGCTGCCATTTCTGAAAATCATCCTGCACAGCTCTGCTGAAGCTGAGCTGTGTTGTCTCGGTGAATATTAACAAGCAGCTTTGCCAGCAAACTTCTGGCAAATGATTAAAGGAGGAGAGGAGATCGTGGGGCAGAGAAGCGATCTGCTGGCATCCTGGAATTCATTGCTGGTCTTGCAGCTGCGATTCCAGCGGTGTATGTGGTAGGTCACCCTTTGCATCACTTCTGCTCTTTCAAATTGTGAACGTACCCTTCGGGTTAGTGCAGAACCTCTTGTGTTTGTCTCAGGCCAAAATTCCTTGTGGAATTCCTTTCAAGTAGTTTATCCTTCTTCTTCAGTGCTCTTTGATAATATCTCGTATCTTGTCTCAATCACTCTATACTGCCCTCCTTTATCCGTGAAATCAAGCGGGTCATAGTTCCATTATGGAAAGAATTTTTTATTACATATAGATATTTTTATTTGCTGTGAAACTGCACAGAACCTGGCACAGTGGCTGCAACCTGCATTGCAAGTAACTGACGACAGAGCGTTATTAGCAAGAGGGAGAAACAAATAACCTAAGTGATGCTAGCAGTAATGACTGGTTTTAAACCTAATTTGTTCAGCCAGTATTTTCCCCCTGTGTTATCCTCTTAAAATCTCTCTTTGCTACGGAGAGAACAGATTCTGTAAATGCAGTATGATTGCGTTTGGAAAAGATCGAAGGGCTGCCTTCTGACCTGGAGATAAAACGTGTCAAATTAGACCTTTCAGCATCGAGATGCTGCGTGGCTTTAATGAAAACTGTCAGACACAGATGAACAGTTAACCTGCCTTTCATTTCCACAGCTTATTAAAATCATTAAAATCCAGCCATAATTATGATACTTTCTGACTGGCATATTTGTATCAACCCCAGGGATGGCAGCACACCTAAGGAAGGATTACGCTGCGCTGTGCTCCTTCCCGATGTCAGAATGTGAAACTAGAGCTTTGCCATCTTTGCTGTGTGGCTGTTCCTTTTCTAAGTGCAGGAGCTGACCTATAGAACCCAAAAAGGTGAGATTTTTCTTAAGTGTTTTTCATCCCTCGATTGGAAATTGAAAATTAAGTCAGCTTATGTTCAGAACTGCACAGCTTCTCATGAGAATTGATCCTCTGTCACTTGAGACAAACTGAAGAGCGTGTTTGTCCCTATGGATCTTCACAGGTTTAAAATGAAGGTGATGGGCTGGAATATTACCTGAGGGAAGACCTAATCTTTGAAATCAATGCTCATGTGTCCTTGCAATGACATTATGTTATTTATTCTCTATTATTTGCCCTGTGGATATCTGTAGGTGTGATTTCTCCACAGATTTTTCACAAGTGAGATTCCTGATAAGCAGCAGTGGAGCTCTGACTTCTGATTCAGGCTCTGGGTATTCACACAGGTTTTCTTCCCAAGTCTTGCTTTCAGAGCTTTGGTTGTGGTCACTCATTCTGCGGGCTTTGCTGTTTGCAAGGAATAGAATAATTTTCTAACTGTGCTGCATTTTGGGGATCTATTTCCAAGGCCTCAATTTTCAGAAAGGTCTTTTCTTAGTACTAACTGGAACAGCTCTATAACGAAGGACCTTTCTACAGTGGTAAAATGACTTTTCAGGTTTAGTACTTAGGACATTTTTCTACTCAACTCATGTAGATCATAGAAGTGAGCATATCAGAGCTAATTTCTGAAAGCTGGAAACACACCGATTTTTATGGAGATCAGCTCAAAGATTCCTGGTTGCTTTATAGCAAACCCACTTTTGTTCCCAAGCTGCTGTTTGATCTTGTCCTTGCCAGCCAGGGAGTCCGGTGTCAAAGAATTTAACTATCAGATCTCTGTGTCTTAAGTACTCTGGAGGGGAGGGAGGGGAGTTCCCACGCATGGAGCCCTGTCCAGCTCGTATTGGCGTTTTCAAGCCGTTTTCAAGCCAGGCAATCAGTGTAATTCTTCTTCAGCACAGATTATGCTGTAAAATTGAAAAAAAAAACAACCCAACCCTAGCATCATTGATTTGGTTTTGTAATAAGATGACAAGTTTGTAACGATCGCCGGTTTTGGAGATTAAAGAAATGTACTTTTCACTTTCCTGACCTTCTGTCAATATCTTTCTCCATCTGTTTTGAACACCTTGAGAGGTTGGTTTTTTTTTTTTTCTTAAAATCTGTTTTTGAGAAAGAGAAGTAAGGGAAAAGCCAGAACTGTCATTGAAACAGTGTCACTTCCATCTCTGCTCTGAATTCTTTGGTGTTTGATAAAATAGCCTGCTAAAACCCAAGCAGGTCAGGGGAGGACTCCACTTTGGGTAGCTTGCCTGATCCTTCCTTGCTGGTGTGTTTGGTTTCCGGCGGTCAGGCTGAAGGCAGTGTTGTTTACGGTTTAGGTTGTTAGATGGATCGTTCTAGTGTGTCCTTGCCAGATCTGCCCTGTTCTTGAGAGGTCAGTAAAAATGATGGTTTTACAAAGAGAACTGAGGCACAGAGAGGCTGGTGGGACGCGGTGACAGCCAAGTTCATATCATGTGAGTGAACTATGAACGGTCTGAGGAAATGCAGCGGGGTCATGGAAGACACGGGCTGATTTCTAGTCAGGTAGTGCTAAATGGACGAGGACTCTTCATCTGAGCAAGAGCTGACTTGCAGGGTATAATGGAGATCTGTAAAGTCATGAATAACACGGAGAAATGGAATAGAGAACAAAAGTTCAGACTGTTGTACAATAGAGGAAATAAGGGTCCTCAGATAAGAGTAGCATGGAGAAAGTTCAGAGCAATTGAAAGGGCGTATTTTTCTTCTTCATGTAATTTAACACTGGATTCCTCTGCCAAGGGATATTGCAAATACCAAACTTCTCCATGAGTTGAAAAAGCAATTAATCACTGAAGGGGAAGAGGAAAAAAATCTCTCAGAGATTGTTTAGGCTGAAATCTATTGCTCAGATTAGCACTGAGCATTGCCCGCTGATACTGAGATGAAAACACTCAGGGACTGATGCAAGAAAACCCCTACAAGGAGAACGACCTCCTTACATGTAAGGTGTTCAGAGCATTAAGAAATTTGTGGCAGTGTGACACAACCGCTCCAAGCAGAGAGCTCCCGTGTCGTTCCCGACTGTCACCGATCACTAGCCGACCTTGAGGACACTCCTGCCCTTCTGTTTCACTTCCTTCTGCAAAGGGAGCTCCTTCCTGAGCCTTGCCACCTTTAAGGAGGTAGCAAGTGTTGCCTAACCCTGGTGAACAGCTCACTAGGGACAGGAACAGCCACGACTGAATCGCTAACTGCTCAGAAAGAACCCTGCCCTTTTGAGCTGGCATGCAAAGTAAGAGATACTGGCAAGCGTGTTTATGAGTTGAGATGAATCTTGTTGGGGTTGTTGGATCCGACAACAAGCGCAGTTCTGATAGCGTTTTGCTGATGCAATGATACCAGACTCTCCCAGGACGCTGCAGAGAATTCACCTTCTGAAGTTAAGCGACCTTCAGCTTCCTCATACTCTCCTGAGGAAACCATCTATTGAAGTGTCTCAATTAAGGCAGCTTCCCAAACTCGGGTCGTCCGGCTCTGAAAATTCCAAGCTCCTCGGATTTCCTTTTCATGTTCAGTTCTGCTAGTGGCTTTCTGTAAATCAAAGCTTTTTTTCCCCTCAGTAAAAGAGCAGGTAGGGGATGTGTTGCTACATCCAACCTTGAAAATGAAGTTTTTCATCCATTGTTACAAAACATTGCGAGACGTCCCTTTGATGCGCTCCACTCGGTTTTGTTTTCCAAACTGTTTGCAGCCTGAAGCACTTCGATACCGTAAATTATTTATACAGGTTTTAGTAACAATAATTGGCCATAAGTGGTGTTTTACACTGTAGCATGTGCCAAAGGGTTCTGTAGTGAGCTGGTTGGAATTTTCAAACGTATTAGGCATGTAAATGCCTGTAACACTTCCAGAATTAGGTAATCGTTAGACCTTTGTAAGGGGTGGGGTAGTGGTTTGCGTTCTTTGGTCCTGTTTTTCAGTGTATGTGCTGTTCACTAATGAGGACTCGCCTGTTTCCTTGGGTCTGCTTCTGGTTTGACACAGTTGTCCTGCCAGTAGATTTACTCTGGATACACACTGATGGAAGTGGACTCCGGACTGGATTCACTACAAAATTTGCTGCTGAAAATACCAGAGCTGATCTATTAGCTCCCTTTATTCTGTCCACAGAGGACACAAACCCTTCTTGTCCTTCTCTCACGCTCTTTCTATATTCTGCAATAAAGTTCTGTGAATTTAGGGAATTTAGTTGAAATTCAGGCATTTGCTTTGTGTTCATGTCACACGTTGTTTCTGCCACAGTTGCTCTCCTTCCCCCCTCAGGGAGTAGCGAACTAAATAAAAGGAGCTTGTGTGAGATTTGGCTCAGCGGACTCCGCTCTGTCCCTGTGCCAAACATCTTAAAGCTGCAGTTGCCCACTGGTGAGCTGAGACTGCTCGGGCTTCGGTGAGCTCTTGACTTCACCATTGCTTTCCTTCTCCCACAGCACTTTGCTAGTAATTCTTGACAAAGATTGAATGAAAAGGGTCTTTGTTACACCTAGTAATGGATTAAGGCAACATTGCACTGGTTGGACTGGGGTATTACAGTGATCCGATGCTGTTCTCCCACCATCTTTTTACTGGGATTCAGCTACAACTTGAAGAATCTTGATTAGGCCTACATGGAAATGGTGTTTTCTGTGCTTGCACCAATCTCTGTTCCCGTGCTTCTTTGTCGTGTCCACTGAAAAGATCTGTGACAGGGGAGGTTTTGCTTCGCACGGCGTTAAGGATGTTGTTAGAACATGATGGTAACGGTCTGTTGTTCAAACTTGATCTAGGCTGGAGATTAGTGCCTAAGTTTAACTGAAACTCGCTCCAACATCTCCTGAGACTCCCAACTTCAAAGCCTATTAGGTTATTTAAAAAAAAAAAAAAAAAATCACATGGTTCCACCTTTCTCTTTCCATTGCCTCACGGCTGTCGGCTGGAAGCATGGTGGAAGCAGTGCCTAAATCAGTGGTAACATCTCTTGATAATGCTGGAAATTACCCTTTGCTGTTCAAATAAGTGAGTAGGAATAGGCCCAGACTAAAAGTTTTCAAGATGCCAAAAATGAACTTTTTGCCTCTTTATAGGAAACCAACTTGATTGGCAGCATCCCTGGAAAGGTCTTTCTACATAATGCCACTGTAATCCACATTGCACTTCTCCTTGAAGGGAAGACTCCTCTCCTTCTCTTTCCTTTAATAACTGAATTTGGCTTTGGAGGGAGAGGGGCCTCGTGGCAATGGAAAAGATACAGGATGGCATGGCAGCGATTTCTGGCTTCTCTACAGAATTTGTAGCCTTGGGCAAGTCACTTGGTACTCATGCTTTTTTTAAACTATATACATAACAATCACAAGCAGCCTTCAGAGTGCCTGTTCCTGGCTCTGGATTTTCCTAACTGCTTGGTGAACAGCAGGCTGGGCACAGATTTTCATGATCCCTCCCAGAAACCCTCCTCACCCAGCTAATGAAGAACAACTTCCCCAAAAGAGAGTGGAAAAAGCTTGTGAACTCTGTGCTGGAGCATGAACCTGTGATACTTAGAGCACTTGTCCTCGTGTTAAGCTTTGCATAAGTGATGACTCTGATGTTATCATCTGAGCTTGGCATTTAAATATTTTCATTAGGTCTGGATTCTTTTCCACTCCTAAAAGCATTTCTGTGTTACTGTTTACTAAACACAGTCATAGCAGTGTCTGGGTTGGAAGGGACCTGTAGAGCTCATCCAGTCCAAGCCCCCTGCTGAGAGCAGGGACATCTCCAAACTAGAGCAGGGTGCTCAGAGCCTCATCAAGCCTCCCCTTGAATGTCTCCAGGGATGGGGCCTCAACCACCTCCCTGGGCA
>JANIJG010020896.1:0-15545 GCA_024611175.1 Megaceryle torquata
GTTGTTGGCGGGCGGCGGGGGGGGCTGCCAGCTGCCGGCGGAGTGGCGGCCGCTCAGCGGGGGCGGCCGGGCCGAGCTGGCCGCGATCATCGTCTACGCGCGGGTGCTGGCGCTGCACCCCGACCCCTACGGCGCCTACAACTACCTGCCCTGGCAGAGGGGCCCCCCCGCCGGCCCCCAGCATGGAGCGGGGGGGCTCTTTTATTCGGCCGAGATCGAACTGCTGTGCGACCAGGCGTGGGGCAGCATGCTGGAGGTGCCCGCCGGCTCCCGCCTTAACCTCACCGGCCTCGGCTATTTCTCCTGCCACTCGCACACCGTCATGCAGGGCTACGCTTATTTCTTCTTCCTCCGGTGAGTCCCGGAATAGCGGGGGTCCGGGGGTGGGAGTCGGCATCCCCGCTCCGAGGCATCTCCGGGGCCGGGGGGATGCGCGGCCGCCCCTGCCGGGGACGGTTCGCTCCGTCCCGCTGACACTCTTCCCGCGGCACCTTCTCCTTTGCGAGTTCACCCGCAGCTTGACAGGGAAAAAAAACCCAAACCCGAACCTATAATGTTCCAGCATTGCCGGGCAGCAGATGGACGGGGAGCTGCTGTTGAGTAGCTCCCGGGTGCTGCTGCTTTTGTTTTTACGGCGGGACGGTCACGGCGCTGGAGAGAGGCCAGCGCCTGTTTGCCGAAGTTTGTCCCGACACTTTAAAACCCATCCCCAAATAGTCCCTCTATAGCTTCTCTCGGCTTTCCCGAGTTCCAGACAAATCCCGACTTTGGGTTCATCTTAAAAAATAAGAAAGTAAACCACAGTGTGGGACCAGAGCCATAACCGTGACCTTTCAGTCCAAGGGTGTTTGCGAAATACTGCTCAGTGGCATGTTTTGAAATACTTGGTATATTCTTACACTGGGTGCATAACAAAACACAGTTTGATGCTGTCTAGTGCTCAGCCTGCGGCAGCATCTTTAAATGCATTTTGCACAAGTTATTGATTGACTGCTTGAAGGAGTACTTAAACTCTGGGATCTAGGGCAAAGCGATGCAAATTCAGTAGGAGCCACGGTCCAAAATACACGTTTACCTCATTCTTGGGGGTTCACTGATGTCTGCAGGGTGGTAGGAACCTGAAAGGTCCTTACTGCTGCTGCCTGGTCCAGTCCTCTGTGGTGGAAATCACTATCTTGGCAACTAAGAGCCATGTGCTGGCTAAATGTCTGTTTGTGCTCTTTGGTGGCACTCGTTGAGCCGGGATGAAGTACAGTGGGTGACTTCTGTGGAAGAGAGAGTGCTGCTCAACCTCACAGTGAGCTGCCTGTGCAATTTGTGTTTCAGAATGGATGAGAACTACATCCTCCTGCCACATGGAGTCAACTTCCAGGAGGCGATTTTCCCAGACACCCAGGAGAACAGAAGGATGTTTGCCAGCCTTTTCCAGTTTTCTAACTGCTCACAGGCGCAGCATGTCTTGAGCTTCTCCACTGACTGGGAGATTCAAGAGGACAACAGGGTAAGGGATTTATTTGCTTCCCAGGGCTTGTTTTCTAAGTGGGCACAGGCATTTCCATGTCATTTACAAATATATTGCAAATACATGGGAATGTAGAGCAGCAGGTCCCTGATTTTCTTGATCCTTTGGTGGCATCACTGGCAAAGTAACACACTGGTGGAAAGATGTAAAACTGTTTTCAAAACTGACCTCTGTATTATCTCTTTAGCTTCCTGTGGACATGAGCAAAGCTTGGTATCAACCTGTTCATGAGCAACAGGTTGGAAACCAGCATTGCTTGAGACCCTGTCCTACTCCTAGTTCATTCCTGGGTTTGCTATCTCTGGACACCATACTCTTAACTTCATCTGAAATGTTTAGGAGTAGAGCTTTCCTTTTTCACATCTGTGTACACTTCCTGTAGCGAGAGCCGTGACTGGACCATGAGAGACTGTAAGGGTTTATTCTTGCCTAACTCCATGTCACAGCATAAACATCCACCGAACTAACCGCCCTAAGCTGTCTTTGTAGCAACTGGGGAAAAACAAGACCGTTGAAGGCGTGTTTCATCTGAGTGATGAGGGCATGGTTCATCTGAACATCGCCGGTACTTACTTCTGAACAAGCTGAATGAAATGCCTCTTTCTCCTCTTGAGGGAGGCCACAGCAAGTAGTTTACCCTCTAGGCAATCCTCCCTTAAGTAAGTACATTTTTAGTATGGAAAGTCCAATGATGCCTGTTGTTAGCAGCTTCTGAGCCCCTTTATGGAACTGTAATGTGTGTAATAAATGCAGGACTTTAATGAATACTTCCTTGGCAGTGAGGAGCAACCTGCAGTTAATGTGTGTACATGTTCTGGATGTGCATATACATTTGCAAAATTGGAATTTGGAGAGCTGTTTTAGTGCCAAACTTTTTTTATGAGGCTGGTGGTTTCTGCTGATAGCTGAGAATATTTTAAGCATCTCTCTAGGTCAGGATGGACAGGACGTGTCATTGTGTCTTCTGAATTTTCATCTGAGGCACAATTTTTTTGTAAGACAGCAGATGCATTACTGGCTTTCTTGGGAGATGGATGGAGGGAGCTTGGTAGCTGGCTGAGCCCTTTCCCTTCACCAGCTGACTGACCTTCAGTGTACAAAGTTTGAGCTGCTGTGTGGCTGTCTGGCCAGTGACACAACCTTGCTCCTTGGGACATGTCGTGAGCGAGTGTTTTCTCCCTGCTGATATTTTGGGGAGAGAGTGGGGAATGGTGGTGTTAAAATATATATTTGGGAACAGCAGCAGGAATTGATGCTTAAGAGAAAATCAATCTCTTACAATTAGATGGCAGAGCCGTAACCCTGGCTGGCCAAGAAGAGGGAGGTGGAAAGTCGCGGTTCCGGCCCTGCCTCCTCACTGCCTGCCCGCAGGCTCCCCAGCCCCCCAAGCAACATATTTGGCAAGTAAAAGCACTGTTTCTGCCAAATCCACAGGTTTTGCTTCAGGGGAACAAAGTGTCATTGGGAGACCACCAGATCCAACTCTCAGTGGCTGCTTGTGATGCCTCTGCACTGTTTACTTAGCCATGCTGAGATAAATGTTGGGGATCCTGATGGGTTAGTTGGTGCTTGTTTGTGCCAGCAGTGAATCTTGCTGGCTAGCTTTAATGGGAATCACAAGGAGGAAACCCCCAGGGTAAGTTGGGGCAACCAAAAGCAGATGTATCAGAAGTGCATTTCAGCTGTTGTGCTCTTTGACCCCACACAGCTGCTGGTTGCACATACTGGGGATGGGGGCTTTGCATGCTTCAACACCCACCCGTCGAGAGAATAAATTCAGTACAACTGATGGACACTTTGTCTCCCCTTCATAATGAAAAATAAAAGCTTCCTCTGCACCAGTTAAAAATAGTTTGGGTTGACTGTGCTCCCATTCAGCTCCTGCATCTGTGTTTGGCCAGCTGAGCGCTGGCTCCAGGCGCCTGAGTGCCCCAGTCTGGGAAGGCAATGGTGTTTCTGGCTGCCATGGTGCTAGGAATTTGTTCCCCAGCTCTTCCCAATGCGGGTGCCCATGTCCAGGGTGTGTCTTTCTTTAGTGTTTTGTTCCTCTTTTTGTCTTGTAGCATCCAATGGTGACTTTCCCACTGTGTCTGCTCACATCCCATCACACTGCAAACAATTTCCATTTACAAATGTTCTCGGCCGAGCTGCCCCATGCTGACTCCTGAGCCAAACCTGTGGCACCTGCTGGCTTTGTGGCACAGAAAGTGAGCATTACTTAGAGCATTATTCTTGAAGCTTTTAGGAAAAGAGGCTCATTGGGAGCCTAGGGAAGCCCAAGGGAGGCTTCTGCAATGGTGTCAAGTTTTGTAGAGCTTGGACCGAGAGGGAAGGGCCCTCTAATAATGCTTCCATGGGAGCGAGGAGTCAGGGGTCTCACTAGCTGCTGAGTACTGACATAAATTGCTAGTTAAAATCCACCACAGATGTTTTGTACAGTTAGAAGGAAGAGATGGAGACACTAAGGACACTAAGATCCTGAGAGCAGAAGGCAGCTGGGGTGAAAGCCTGGTTCCAGGTGTTAATAGGTAAAGTCCTGCCTCCAGGTCTTGGGACAGCTGCTTGCAGGGACAGCTTAAAAAGTGGTCTATCAAAAAACAGACTGCCCAAGTAGGATTGGAATAAAGGAATGATGAAATCTGTTTACAGCTGAATACCATACTCCAAAAGACTTCTTGAATCTTTGCTTTTGCTTATGGCTTTGTGCCCTACTCTTGATATGGTGGACATTTTAAGGGAGAATTTGGTGCTGGAAGCATGTGAAATTGCAATAAGTAATTGTGCTTGTAGATCTGGAGCACTCTGCCAGAAGATGAGAGAGACGTAAGATGGGTGAACAACTTTTGCCTCATGTAATTCCATTCCCAGAAAAATGCTTCTTCTGTGGGATGGGCCTGAGATGCCTGTGGAGCAGGGGACCCAAAGGTGACTGCTGACATAGTGTCCCCCTGCTCACCCTCATCTCTCTGCAGTGCTCCTTGCATGCAGGCAGCCTTGTCTGGGCTGTCCCAATGGGTAAAACAAGGAAAGCCCTGACAGCTCCTTCTCCCAGCAAGTGTGTTTCACGATGCAAAAGAGAGCAAAGAGATGTGTGGGAATTTCTGGATGCACTGGGATGTGCCATTTGCCTTTTTGATCATGGGAAAACCCTTTTAATTTTTGGAAAGCCCTATGGCTCATGGTGAAAGCAGGACAGCCCCAAGGCACATCTCATTGCAGATAATACATTCTTCTTCCTGGGCTTGCTGCAGTCCCTGGAAGCTCATTCCAGCTGTGATTTTAAGCCCCTTGCAGTCTGGGCTGAGGGCCAGATGCTGCTTTCCACAGTTTTCCAATAACCCCACAGTCTCATAAATCTGCTCAGGTGCTTGTTCTGGCCACTCTGGAGAACAACAGTAGCTCTGGCTGATGTTTCTTTATGCACTTGCATTTTGGCTTCCAGGTTTGCAGAGGCAGCAATTAATTTAGCTCCATCCTGACTTTTCTCACAGCCCTACAGTGATGTTTGCAGCCCTCCTGCTTTACTGTCTCTCACTATCATAGAGGCTTCTGTAAGGTTGTTGCTAAAGCCCCGAGTTCTCACCAGGCTTGGTGGTGGAGCTGGGTTTGTAGCAAGTGTCTGCAACTTCTTGCAGAGGGGCCCCTTCTTGCAGCATACTTCAGGTACCTGGGTCGCAGGTTTGGCCCAGTCCCAGAGCAGATGTTGGTGGAGATAATAACATAGAAACGCTCCTTTCTTCCCTTTGGAATTACAGTTTTAGTCAATTCTTCCCACCTTTTGCCCCTGGGAGAAATGCACTATTCACCTATCTGAGGAATCTTGCAGTCACAGCAGTTTCTTTTAATAAGGTGCTTTTATTAAAGAAAGGAACAATTAAGAAGTAATAAAAAACTAATTAAAATTCTTAAAAGCTCCATGTTTTTACCCAAGTCTCTTGTTGACCCCCTAAGGGAAGACCCACAGACATATCAAAGAGTTTGTAAAGTCTGTCGGCTTCCTACATGGGCATGTAAGGCTTCCCATTCCATCTAACATGAAGCCTCTGGGTCACCCCTGCCTCAGGAAGCCACCTCAGACATCTCTTTCCCTTTACCCTCTGCTTCCCCCAGTGCCAATGAAACTGCTGACAAATCCCTGTGTGCCACTCAGCTATTCTCCAGTGCAACTGGCTGTGCTGGTGTTTCATGACTGATACTTTTCAGGAGCAGCCCTGTGACATTTTCTTGCTCAAAAGGTGTCTAAGGTGTCAGCCTTGTTTTGGGGAAGTAAGGATGAGCATTTGGTGGTGCGGCCAGCATCCTCCTCCAGGGATGATAGCAGGGAACAGGAAAATCCTGGAGGTCTGGAAAGTGTGTGCCAATGCCCCTTTCTCACGATAAATATTTCTTATGGCTAAGTAATAAATGACACTTTGATGCACACGGGGGGTTGACTTCTGCTTACTCAAGCTGGGAGGTGGGAATCGTCCCTGTGGTTTCCCTTCTCTTGCAGTGCCTGCTGCTAAGCCCTGGGGGTGATGCAGTGGGCTGGGACTGAAATCTTGTTCCCCTGCAGAGTTTTACCATTTTAATGCAGATTTAGAGGCTGTAATTTCTCTTCCTGACTTGGCCTTTTGCAGGGTGGTACAATCTCTTAAATAAGAGCTCATTGCCTTGTCTGCCCATGCGGGGTTACACCAAAGTGACTCAAGGTCTGGTGATCATAAAGTCTGTAGAAGTGTCAACAGCTTTTGTCATTACTTATTATTCAGAGGGGTTTTAACTCTCGGTTTTGTCAAGAGGTTGGTAGGGAAACGTGGTGTCTTGGCCTCCATTCCAGCTTGCTGTGAGCTGTGGAGGTGCTCACAAGCTAGGGCCATGCGGTGCTTTATGGGTCACCTTTTTCTGCTTTTTTTTTCACATGGGAGAGTTGCAAAATGACTCTGTGTCCATCATAACAAGGGAATTAACAATGGCCTGTCAAACTGGTCATGGACAACTGCAAGAGTGCTAGAGCTGTGATAAAGCTCATGAAATTTAGGGAGTCTAAGAACTTCAATTAAGCCTGGTGAGATTGCAGGGAAAGATATTATCTTTTACTAAGTCCATCTCCCTGCATTGCCTCTCCTCCTCTCAAGCATCAGTGCCACAACCATGCTGTTACTTCAATTGATTGAGATGAGCAGACTTAACCTTCTGAGAGGCCTCCAGAGATTTATCTGGGTTTTAATAAAGCTTTTATGAGAGTAGTCAATGTCCCAAATAAAAAGCAAGGTAATTAGTGGATTAGCAGGGCAGCCTACAAGTACGTGCTTAGCATCTTTGGGCCTGAGTCCTCTTCTCTGGTGGCACTTTGGCTGCTGTAACAATCTGATGACCTGATTATGACACCTTCAAGTCTTGGGAGAAGCCAAAAAGAAAAGCAGATAAGCAAAGCGATGTAATTTCACAAATGGCAAAGCAAAAATTAAATTAAATGGCATTCTTCCTCTGTGGAAGTAGAGGAAATAGTATCAGAGCTGTTTGTATTTTGTCAAGAGCTGTGTGCATGCACTGGGAGCCACTGGGTTCAACTATTCCCTGAGCCCATCTGCAGGTAGAAGCACATTTGCTCAGCAATGGCCCCAGCCTGTCTCTTTCTTGCCTGGTGCTCTCAACTGGGCAGATGGTAGCAGGTCTCATTCAGTGGTACTTCAGAGGACTACCAGGGCCTAAATCAGAGAGAAATAGCTCCTTACATGGGTGGCTCTGGTTTTGTGCTACCAGGGAAGGGCTTGCTCACATGATGTTTGTTGTGGAGACCTGTTTTTATCCATCTTCCCAGTCAACATGTCCCCAGAGAGGGGAAAAGAAGAAGGCAAATCCCCATAATTTTTCTGACTGCCCTGACTTTGAGTCTGGGTAGTGATTAAATATTATCAGGGCTACATACCTGCTGGAACAATGCCTGTGGCATCTCCGAAGAGAGCCCAAGCTGCCTTGGAAGCCGGGACCAGAGCTCTTCCAGCTGTGGCTGAGATGGACATCAGTGATGCTGAAGGTGACCCCACTGTGTGAATCATGCAAAGCCTGGCAGCTAGAAAAAAACCCAACTGATCACTTTAATGGATTTCAGCTAAAATTTCATCCATGGTATCCACTGAGATGAAATGAAAAAGCAGTGTGTTTTTTCTCTTTCAAAAGAACTTCTGGTTTTGTGGAGTTCCCTCTCTGCTCTGAGCTCTGGGAGTGGAACTGTAGGACTGGAAAACGCTGGTTGTGGAGTCCAGAGCCAGCAGTTCTAGAGAAAGGACTGGTCTGGAAAAGAGCAGGCAGCAGCCTGGCTTGGTTCCGACAATTTTCTTTAATTCCCATGTACTGGCATTTTGTGTTTGCTTGTGGCAAAGGATCCTCCCTTTTCTGGTCCTAAGTCACTAGCAAAATAGAAAACATTCTCATCTCAGAACAGTGCTATGTGGCAAGGGCAGGGCAAAAAGACTTTGAAAGAGATGAAAGTAAGGTCCAATATTTAGAGGTTTGAAAATCTTGGTTTACATTTGGTTTCTTGCCCTGCTATTTGTTGTTGGAGTTGTTGCTCCATTAGCCTAATAGCATAATAGAAAGTGTACAGCGCTTCTGGGTTGTTTTAATACTGATTTATAGTGCTTTTGTTTTCCTCCCAGAAACCTACCCAGAGTGTAACCCCTCCCTAAGATCTGTGTTTAATTTAAATATGTGTAAGCAATATTGGATGAAATGGAGAACTGCTGACAAGTGTTTGGGATGAGGGGAGACCACGAGACAGTTGATACATTTGGTAACATCCCCAAGAGCCTTTTGGCATAGAAATGGCATTGACTCGGTTCCAAATCTTCCCACCCAGGCTGTGGTAGGGGAATCTTAGAGGTCTGGTGGCATGTCCCTATTGGTTTTCTGTCTTCCCACATGCACACAGACTGCTAAAATACAGAATTAAAGATCACAAAAGAGTACACAATTGTCTTATCCACAGGATGTTTCCATTGGATATGGTCTTTATCATATTTATAGCACACAGAAGGTGTTCTGAGCACTTCCCAGGAGAAAAATGGGAAAATTTCCCTGGTTTTAGGGTATCTCTTAGAGACACCTTTTTTTTCTGTGTTGTGAGGCTGGTTGGGTGATGTCCAAATACAGTGCAGGAGGGATGACTTGAGGTAGCAGTGGAGCCTTGAATTTGATACTAGTTGTGAACAGTCTGAATTTGGGGTTGAATAATTTCACACCCATCTGAACTCTTGTGCACACTGGCAACCATGACCAGTGGGGAGCTGCTGAGGTGAGGATCCCACTTAGCACCCTCCTGGTACCAACATGAGTGCAGATGAGGTGAGGGGTGTTCCAAATCAGTGTCCCAGCTCCTGATGAACGAGTCTGGACCAGCTCACTCCCTGTCAAGCAATGCAGATTACTCCAGAGTACAGCTCTCCCTGATTATGTCTCAGGCACATCCAAGTATCCTTAAAAATACCTGATTTTCAGCCCACTGAGCAAGGAAATGCCTAGACAGCCATGGGCATGTGTGTGTATGTACACGGCTGCTTCCTCCAAAAGGCGAAGCAGCAATCCTTCCAGGAATTGGCAGTGAATGAAGACGCACATGTCTCCAGGCTGCTTTTAATTATCCAGAGCCACCCTTTAAAGAAGTTCTGCCAAACACACTAAATCATTCCAGATTTCATGGCATGAGGCTATCTGCTGCTGTACATGAACTTGGTGGTGAGCAGGCATCTGACCCTGTCCCCAGGACACCTTTTCAGCTCTCAGTCTGGCTTCTTCCACCACCACAGGGGTGGGAAATTGCTGGAGTCCACAAAGGCAGCTGGTGCTTGTGAGCTGAGCTCTGAACATTGAGAGACAAAGAGATGGGGCTGAAGGGACCCCCTTGTCCCTCCTGTGTTTCAGATCCAGACTGCCTGGAGGGGTGCTGTACTCTTGAGGTTTCCAGCCCAGAGGTAGTTTGGAAGACCTGTGATGGTGCTGCTGAGCACAAATCCTTCTGCAGTGGTTGCTTAGATGGACAAAGACTTCTTTTATGAAGCCCCTGATGACTGACTTTTAGCCAAGGTATTGAGTTTCCCAGTCATGAAAGATGCAGCTGCCTGGCTGAGGCTAACTTCATGTGCAGCACAGGTGGGATGTTGCTGCTGTTGTGTCAGGGTAGGTGGGAGAGATGGGACTTCTGTTGATCTAGTCACATTCTCTCTGTGTTAGTGCAGGAATGGCTGAGGTGGGAGATACCTCCCTCTACAGTGGGCAGTGGAAAGTTTGAAGCTACCCCCTGAGCATTGGCACACGAAGATGGGCTGGGAATTGCAGCACTGTAATGAGAGGTGGACCTCTTGGCCATACTATCTGGAGATGACACTGTCATGGGAAAAGTAGCAAGAAGACATGAGGAGTCTGATTTTGGTGCTTTGCTTCCAACCCTTTGTGTGATTGATTTGGTGATTCCTCTACTTTTCTGCCCTGGCCTCCTGTTGATGGCTTCCCCAGTCTGGAAAGGTGAGAGAGGACAGCCCACTGCCTATAAACTGTGAAGGGTGAGAGCACTGTTTGTCAAGCTGGTAAGGACCTGATCAATTACTGGAGCTGGGAAATGAAGTGGTGCAAACATGTGCTTGAAAGCACTCGTGTCAGCCTTAGAGAGTGAAGGTACTGACTTCACCTGAGAGCTACTGGAAGCTGTTCAAGTATGACTCCTGGCACCCTGCTTGCAGTAACCCACTGGGACTGTTTCAGTGCTTTTGACTGGATTGGGAACAGGAGGGGAAAGCAAGTGCACCCAGCTCTTCTCCTGCTTGGGTTTTCCTAGACCAGCTGTTTTGGGGAATACATTCAGAGTCAGGCTCAGAAAAATTTTCTGGGCCAGAAGCTCAAAATGAAGGAGGTCCCTGAGTTCTGTGTTGTTCATCCCAATTATGTGGTCCACCAAATGCCTCTGTGAATCTGTGAGTCTGTAGATGTGGTAGGAGCTTTTGTGTGTGCAAGTCCATGCTTTGTGTTGATCAGTGGTTGGGAAGGATGGTTTATGTGGACCAGCAGTCGTGGACCAGGATCTGTCCTTGATGCAGATGCTGCTCCTACAGGCACCTTGGGCAGATCTGGTCTTTGGTTTAGTTGCTGGCCCCTGTTGACCTTGAATCCAGGGAAAAAGCTTTTCTTTCTACTTCTCTCTCTCTCCTGACCCACCTATGAGATAGATACAGAAAAAGATGGAGCAAAACGTTTATTAAAATCAACAGGCTCAAGAATCCTGCTGGCAGCTGGCAGATGGGACACCTGTAATGCTGCCTGTAACTGGATCAGCTGTTGCAGCTTGAAGGGAGATGAGATCTCTCAATTTGGGATGTATTTTCTCCCAGCCCATGCATTTTGATATTTATTCTCGCAAACGGCAAGCCAAGTTGGCTCAGGAGCAGCAGTTGTTCGAATCCCTAATGGAAGTTTCAGGTGGAGCCTTTTAAACCACAGCCTGCCTCCACCAGCCAAACTCCCCCAGAGAAGTGTCCTTGCCCCATTGCACTTGGCCAGGAGAGGCCACACGGTGCCAGGCTTGGCTTTGCTGCCCACCCTGGGAGCACGCAGCCCCTTGCAGCATCTAATGTGAAGTGACAAACCAGTTTCAAGGGACTGGGACTGTATGGTTTTAGTGTGACCAATTGCAGCTGGTTGCTGCTCAAATTGTTGCAGGTGCCTCTGGCAGCTGATGCAGTGACTACCTCCTCTCGCTGCCCCAGTTTGCAGGGTTTTTTTGGACAAATGTGGCTATAACTGTTAGTCCAGTTATCTGTAAAATGACTGAAGGTAGGCAAAAATAAACTAAGGGAGAAGTGCATTTCCAGGACACAGTATAATGCAAAGGGGAAATAAGATGGCTAGAAAGCCAGGTTTGAATTTTTGCCCCAAAAAGTGAAGAGCAAGCAAGCAAAAAAATATTTCCTGAGGTCTGAAAGCACTTAATGAACTTGTTCTGGGAGATTTTTGCATTTCGTAGATCAGTGGGGAACCAGTGGATGTACCAGCTACTTCAAGGGGGAATGTCAGTGCAGTGTTTTGTATTGAGACAGGATGTGGGACTACAATGCAAGCTAGTGCTTACAACCTGTTGTCCTCAAACCGACTTCACCATACAGGGGTAGCAGGAGAACCATTCCCATTATTTGTCTAAATCCTGTGCCCTCTCTTTTCCCCCTCCATGACTTCTAGCATTGTTGCACAGGCAGTCCCACACTTTGGGTAAGGAGATATGTTCAGATGGGTGGTGCCTGAGCAACTAGGGGTTGGTGGTTTGTTGAAACCGAAGCAAGATGGTGATATGGAGCCTGGCCTCCTTCAGGTGGACAATGTCATGTGCCCTCTTCCTTGCCACAAAAGTGATTAGTTCTTTGCCTCCATTTGTCTTCACTGTATACCCATTTCAGAGCATGTTCATTTGTTTGGCTGATGTTTTGTCTTTCCAGAGCATTTAGACAGGGTCTGAACACAATTATGTTCTTCTGGATGCTTTGTTTTGTTTTGGTTTTTTTATTGGGGAAAAAAATTCTGTTGCTTAACTGGATGATGGTTGGGGAGAGGATGGAAGGAAAGTCAAAGTAGAGGAACAGTTTGTACTGACATTGGCTGAGGATAGAAATAGAAATTCAGATGCTGTAAGTCCTCATTTCCATTACATGGGGAAAGAAGTCCTGGTTCAGAGCCTTTGAAGCATGAACATAGCAGTCATGTCCACTCAAATTCCTCTGCTTCATTGCAGAGCAGGAAAGCACTTTTCCACCTTAAAAGCATCATTTTGGGGTGTGAAAGAAGAAACATAATGAGGAAGGGGCATAGCCATAGTGGCCAGGGGGTACCTCTGCCAGATATCAGCCTATGCTTAAAAAGAGTTGTGAGGTCTTAGATGGGTGGGAGGGATTTTATTCATGGTCTATAAAAAATGCCTTAAAGTGAGAATCTCAGTGTATGTGGCTTATCTGTGGGAAGGAAACAAGCAGCTTATTCATGGCCTGGAAGTACCTCTTTGGGGAGATATCTGTAAGTAAAGACAAAGAAAGTAACATATGTAAGTGAAAGAAAATGTAAAAAAACTTGGCAGAAATAGGAAATGAGGAAATAATCTGAAAAAATATGTAACCAACTGATGCAGTGCAATCTCCATCATTTACAAAGTGTGGGTCAAGTTGGGAGATTGTGGTGGGTCTCTTAGTCAGAAGAAGACATTCTCATTTTGGTGCCTGCCTCTGGGCAGAGACCCATTGCATGTGTCACACCTTGGCTCTGTGAGTGACTCTGTAGGGTATTAGAGCACTCTGTCCACTTCTTACTGCTCAGATTGAATGGCTATGATGACAATAGTCACTTGCTTCCTCTGGAGAGGCGTTAGATCTGCCATGTGTTGGCTGAGCATCTCTAGGAGGTGCTAAGTAGAATCCACAGCCCACCTCCATCAACTGGATTTGAAAAGACAACCTGGAGGTGAATTTTTTCTGAAAGTCACTTGCAAGTTCCCTGGGCCCTTCAGATGGTTACAGCCATGCTGGACATGAGTGTTGGTGCTAGGAAGAGCCCATGGACTGGAAACAAACACTGTTAAGAAGACTCTAGGGAAGGGTTGTTACTACCATTGGTGATTTTGTTTCTGCCCTTTTACATGTTTTAGGCTCAGGCACATTTTGTCTGACTTCAGTGAACACTTTCCTTGAAATCCTAATTGAGCCTGTGTGTTCTTAAGTCTCTATTTCAAAGGGCAAGGGAACAAATGTGATTCTTGGTTCTTATCCCAAAGGTGCAGAACTGTAGATTAAATGTGTCCTGGTAATAATATTTTATGCTCAAATCTTTCCCGCTGCAATAAAAATGGCTCAAACCCACACGAAGTGACAAAACCCTCCTATATTTGACCCATGTCTAGAAGCAGCTGAAATACTGCTGGGAAATGTCCTGGCGCTTCCAAGTCAGTGGCACTTTGGAGCTGCTGGAACTCATCCCGCTCCTTATGGACGGTGGTTGCTCCAGAAACACATTACAGATGTTGAGGATGTGAAGGAGCAGGCACCTTCCATCATAGCATCAGGACAGAGAAGGGCTAAAAACAAAATCCCAGACTGGAAGCATCCCTGAGGTATTTGCCTGCCTTGTTCTGTGTCCAGACTTCAGGACTGAGCTCTGGTTCCTGCTCATTGTCAGAAATGTTTGAAACAGGAGAAGCCTCCCCCTGGTCCATGTTGAGTGATGTTTATCACGCTCTGCTAATTGCATTTGCTGTGGTATTTACAGCATTTCCTATGTTTTGAAATGGAGAGATCTTGGGTTTGCCCAGGGCTAATTGTGTTCTCTAACCTACTCTAAGCCCACATGTATCTTTAAACATTAACATACACATGGGCAGCATCCAGGATCGGTCTGAAAAACACAGCTACCGAGCTGGGAACATGGCTACTGCAGTTTTCATGTTGCTCCCAGTATTTATCAGGGGCAGCATCATCTCCCTTCCTCTGCAGATACTAAGAAATTTCCTTTTTCCTTTTCCTATTTTCCTTTTTGCCTCTTTTCCTTTTCCTTTTCCTTTTTTCCTTTTTTCCTTTTCCCCCTTTTCCCTTTCCTTTCCTTTCCTTTCCTTTCCTTTCCTTGTCCCTTTTCCTTTTCCTTTTCCTTTCTTTTCCTTTCCCTTTTCTTTCTTTCCCTTTCCCTTTCCTTCCCTCTTGGAAAGATGCAGGAAGTCCTTGCAGGCAGCAGTACAGGCAGACAATGGACAGAGGGAGAAGAGGCAGATTCTCCATCTGGCTAAACAAGGATTCAGAGCACTTTGAGACTCCAAGAGCAGAATAGAGGTTGTTGCAGACTTGTGTTTTCAGGGAGAGGTTCATCTCTGCCTACCCTAAGAGGTCACCAGCACTAAGCAGATGTTCAAATGTGATATTCTCCTATTCAGTGTCATAGAAATGTACTTTCAGTAACATGTCTTTTTCTACTAAGGGAACTACTTAACAAATGAAAAAAAGAAAGAAAGAAAAAAAAAGTTATTTGTTTTTTCCACCCTCAAGCTTGGAAAGTTCAGAGATGAGGTTGACTGAGTGTCACCAGCATTTCTGCCTCTGGGTGAAAATCAGAATCCAGAATCACAGAATCGTTTGGATTGGAAGGCACCTTTAAAAGTCATCTAGTCCAACCCCCTTCAGGGAACGGGGACATCTGCAACTAGAGCAGGTTACTCAGAGCCCAGCCATCCTGACCTGAAAGGTTTCCAGGGATAGGGCTTCTACCACCTGTCTGGGCAGCATGTTATAATGTTTCACCACTGTCATTGTAAAAAATTTCTTCTCTCTATTCTAAACCTCTCCTCTTTTAGTATAAAACCATCACCTTTGTCCTGTTGCAACAGGCCCCGCTAAAAAGTTTGTCTCCATCTTTGTTATAAGCTCCCTTTAAGTACTGAAAAGCTGCAGTAAGGTCTTCATAGAAACAGAAATGGAAGGGACCTCTAGAGGTCATCTAGTCCAACCCCCCTGCTGAGAGCAGGGACATCCTCAACTAGAGCAGGTCTTCCTGGAACCTTCTCTTCTCCAGGCTGAACAACCCCAACTCTCTCAGCCTTTCTTCATAGGAGAGGTGTTCCAGCTCTCTGATAATTTTTGTGTCCCTCCTGGACTTGCTCCAGCAGGTCTGTGTCTTTCCTAAGCTGAGGACTCTAACTTATAGGTTAGTAAACATGCAAGTGGCTGGGAAACTGGAATTGAAAGGGGAAGGGAATAAAACCTGGCCCACCAGTAATGAGCCTAGGGGTAAAGGACAGAGGATGGGAGTGAAATCAGAAGCCCGGATCAAGTGCATCTAATGCACGTAGCACAGGCAACAAACAGGATGAGCTGGAGGCCATTGTGCAGCAGGACAGCTATGATGTAGTTGCCATCATGGAAATGTGGTGAGATGACTGTCAGGACTGGAATACGGTGATGAGTGGATATAAGCTCTTCAGAAGGGATAGACAAGGAAAGAGAGGCAGGGGTGTGGCCCTGTATGTTAGGGA
>JANIJG010020896.1:15645-33865 GCA_024611175.1 Megaceryle torquata
AAGAGTGGTGAGGCACTGGAACAGCCTTCCCAGGGAGGTGGTTGAGTCACCATCCCTGGAGGTATTTAAGAAACGGGCAGACCTGGTGCTTCAGGACATGCTCTAGCGGCAGGCATGTAGAGGGTTATTTTGTGTTTTTGAAGTCGTGCTTGATCAGGGTATTTAGGTGGGTTTTTTGTTATGGGTATGGTTTAGGAGGTCCTTTCCAACCATGAATATTCTGTGATTCTGTGACTCCAGAGATGGACACAGTATCCTAGGTGGGGCCTCACCAGAGTAGAGGTAGAGAATCACATCCCTTAACCTGCTGGCCACCTTTCTTTTGATGCAGCCCAGGAGGCTTCTGATCTGTGGCACACATTGCTGGCTCATGTCAACTTTTCATTCACCAGTACCCCCAAGTCCTTTTCTGCAGGGCTGCTCTCAGTCCTTTCATCCCTCAGCCTATACTGAGGGTTGCCTCAGCCTTGCACTTGGCCTTGTGGAACCTCATTAGGTTCACAAGGGCCCTCTTCTTGAGCTTGTTCAGGTCCCTCTGGATGGCATCCCATCCCTCAGGTGTGTCAACCACAGCACTTAGCTTGACCATCACTAATGACTCTGTCCCACTGTTTGGTTTTCCTGGATATAGCAGTTCTGGGCTTAGAGTCAGTGGATTCTGGAAAAGTCCAGAGCTTGAAACAAGCACTGCAGCCTGCCTGGGGTGTTCCTTCTATATCTATTGCTGTGTGGAGCAGGTGGCTTGAATCTGTCTGGAGCTTATGATGCATTTTAGAGTCTTTGTCTTTTAGGTTATAAAGCCTTTTGATAAGATTTGCTGAATGCATGTAAGAGATTGAGTTTTATTTTGTGGATTTAAATGCAATCTTCTAAATTGCTTTCAAGTAATTCCTTCTGTTTTTGAAATTCCAAAACCCCTGGTCCCTTTTTTTTTTTAATGGTTGTGGTCAATTACAGACTGATTTAGGAAATGGTGCAAAATGTGTAAATGAAACTAAAAGCGTTTTTCAAAATGCTTCTAAAACAGGCAACATTGTTGGAACCATCATGTAATATGACCTTCTTACATAGGACTCTGAATTACTTCAACATTAACTTTAGGGCATTTTCTATTTGGTCTCCAAATATACACTCTAGATGGGACTCTGAACATATTTTTTTTTCTATGCATTTTATGTATAAATATTCTAGTTTAGGACTGGCTTCTGCATTTTTATTTTTTTTTTTAAGTAGCAGTTGAAAGGAGTTAGGGAACTTGTCTACTTCAACATGGCTTCCACAATGTGACAGATGACTGATTTTCATTGTATATAAGATTCCAAAGTGCTGCATTCAACAGCAGAGTGGAGGAGTACTTCTGACGGGTCCTTGAGTGTCAAAACCCCTGAGTTGGTGCAAAATAATGATCTTCTGATGAAAAAAAAGGAAAATACAAGTTTGGGTCACAAAAGAAGGGGGAAATATGTGATAGTTTGATTTTATAAGTTTGAAGTGGAAATCAAACTACATTCAAGTGAAGGAAGTCACTGAATAGCTAAATATATTGTGCTTTGTATTGTCTTCTTGGAGGAAGTACAGGAAGTAGAGAAGTTCCACCTTGTCCCATTTCCACTGAAGCTTCTGCTGACTTTAAAGGAAAAGGAATCATACGTTAAGGAATATAGTCCATTTTATCCTCTTCCTGAGTTTGTGCCTGTGATTTCACAAGTGTGTAATCTGTCATTGTGATGTTTCCAATCCAAGATGGTGTAAAGCACTTTGGTCTCTTTTGGGCTGGAGGAAACTAAAGATGCCCTGCAAAAGAACCAGCCAAACCAACCACAACATTAGTTCTGTTCAGGGGGTGGAACAGAGGATTGCTTCATGCCAGACAGATGAGACATGCTTTTGTGGAAAACTCTTCATTTCTGGAAAAGGGCAAATGCAGGAGATAAGGTTGTCTCTTGCCACCATGAAGCAAACATGGTGCCTGAAGGATACCAAGTTCCTAAGAAGATTTGCTCTTGACAGGAACTAAACCACTGTATCAGTTTAAATTGCCTCAAACCATCTATTAAAAATTGCCACTCCTTGCACAGCCCCATTTCTGGGAAGACCTGAACTTGGAAGTAGAAGATCCAACCAGATCTAAGCAGCTTGAGCACCATCTTTCTAAATTAAAGAATAAGTTAGGCTAGTAGTTGCAGTAGTCTCAAGGCCTAGTTGACCTCTTGAAGGAAACAGTGAATCCCGCCATATTTAACATGAAGACCTAGGAATACAATAAACTTAAACTTTTCAAGGACATGAAGTTCAGAAAAAATGATGTGATTTGTTCTAAGAATGGGCTTGCTTAGCTGGGCTTTCAACTGCAGGCTCCTCAGGTGTTGGGTTGCTGGGATGGTGGATGCTGCAGGGGTCAGGGCTTGTGGGATGAATGATTTCTTAGACAACCTCACTCATATATTAATACCAATGATGTAGATGTCTAGAGTAGGATTTGGTTACTTAACCAAAGGAACCTTATGCCATTTGAAATGTTCTAGGTTGACCAAGATTTTTACGCAGAGCTGGCAGGTATGTCACAGGTCTTGTGGAAAACTCAACCATCTGCTGGAGCAGATAGTGGGTAGGAACCTGTCTGCAAATGCACTTCACCTAAAATAGGCATCACCTGAAATGAGGGTAGACACCTCCACTTGGACAACTGGATTCAGACCTAAAGAACAGTAAGTGGAGCAAAGGTCTAAAAAAGTATTTTTTTCTGCTCATCTCAAAAAAGTTTAAAATGGACTTGGCTTGAAGAATCAAAGTAATCATGGAAAAAAAAAAAAGCTTCTCTTAAACAGTTTAGGTTTTGTATGGGTTTAAGTACTGTTCCAGTGAAGAGGAATTTGGGCCTGGAGTATCAGTGAGGTGGAGAAAGCACATTTTTTTTCTGGAATGGTATCATGCCCATCAAGTGATGATCTCAACCTTCAGAAACCACAGAGTGAAATCCAGTGTGAAATAGAGCACTGCTTAAGGGAACTTTTTAAGAAACCACAAAGACAGTGCCTAAAATTTACAGGGTGCTTCAGCATAATTTTCCTCTGCTGAGGACCATGAAGGAAATCTGTGATGCCAAATCCAGGGGCTGGAGTCCTGTGTAGCTGCTCACTTGTGGAGCTTCGTGTGTAGCAGCGGAGCAGGTTCCCCCATGGTCTCACCAGACCTCTCTTCTGCATGCTTTTCTGGGGGAGCTTCTCCACCTGCTAATAATAGTGGGATCCAGAGGAGACCAGCTTTATCCACCAAAGGTCAGCTTTTATCACTACCCCTCCCCAGCCTTCAGAAATTCCCAGGAGTTCAGGTAAATATTTAACCACTGTTAACCTGGGCAGAGTGACACGGAGGGGTGAAGTTCTTTTCAAAAGAGATGCCAGAAAAACCTGATGAACAATTTAATGGCTGAGAGTTCAGGGCTGGAAAATCAGCAGAGGTTCATCAACCACAGAGGTGTCACCTCCCCTCTGGTCCTGAACTTTCTCCTCTCTTGGGACGCCATGCTCTCATTTGATATGGGAACAGTGGTATAGTTTACTGATAAAGGAAATATACTGCTGGTATAGGTAATCCAGGGAGGCTTTTCATAATGGTTTCTTCATGGCCACTCCTCCTTCATCTGCCTAATTTCCAGGGAGAACCAAGTGGGATATTCTGGAGATAAAGTCTCCATGCGGGACATCATTTATGGCTGTTTCAATTTTCTGGGATGTCGTGTTCAGAAATAGTTGCAAGCAGCACATTGGTGTGCCATTTATAAATCAAAGTGACTCATGTTTCCTGGTGTATCACATACAAATGTTTAGAGGTAGAAATACAACAGAACATAAGACCAGTTAAGAAAACCAGTTTTCTTAAAATCATTCTCAAAAGCTTCCATCAAGGTGAAATGTGCATGAGTTTCTTCAGTTGATATCTTTGAGCCAAGCAAAGCCAGCTTACACACACACCAGGAGATCAGTTTGTTAGAAAGGCAGAGGGATGAGATTGCCTCTGATTCTAATGAGGGGACACTTCAGTGACCAGTAAGGGATTTTCACAGGCCATGTTGGGTCATGTAAGTGGTTGCCCCTGCTGCATCTCCCAGGTGGTGGGAGCTCACTTCCAGCATCCATATGAGCCTTGTCTTCTAAAATTGGCAATAAACTATTTCCCATTGGTGGCAAAGAAGGAAGCAGGGATGAAGGGCACAAATTCTGTGGATTGAGAAGAACAAGCATGATGTGAAAATCAGGTTGCCTATATCTGGTGCCCATACCTGGTCAGTGGTAACCCAGGGCAGTACCAGGCAAAGGTGAGCTTCAGACCTGAAATGGTTGTCTGTGAAAGAGCTGAAATGAACCAGTTGCACTATGTTTGGTTTTTTTTTTTGTATACAGCAGAAGACTGCCGGCATTCCCTCCTGCCCTCACAAAACCCACAGTACACCAGCAGCTATCTAAATCAGGTGTCCAGGGAAGAGTGTAAGAAGAGGGCAATGATATATGATGGTTCCTGCTGATGCTCTCCCAACCTCCAGTGTTTCCATGTGATTTACTTTCTGTGGTGCAGTAACTTTCATATATTTAGTTGTTCTTAAACATTTGGTGACTTTCAGTCAGTTCCAAGCTCCATCACCCTCACAGGAAAGAATATTTCCTCATGTTGAGGTGGAACTTCTTGTGCTCCAATTTGTGACCATTGCCCCTTGTCCTATCACTGAGCACCTCTGAAAAGAGACTGGCCCCTTCTACTTGACACCCACCCTTCAGATATTTGTTAAACATTAATAAGATCCCCTCTCAGTCTTCTTGCATGAAGCTGTCCATCCTCCTTTTGAGAACCACCACTTTTTGATTGCCTTGAACCTGGTTTCTACTATATCATCTGATACTCCAAGTTCTTCTGCTGGAAGACACTGTCAGTCTCTATTTACTCCTTCCACAGCACTCATGATTGTGTAGACCTCTATCCTATATCCTCTCATAGCACAGGACTGGAGGTTACAGGCTGTGCTTGATGTCTGAGCCTCAAAGAAGGTTGTTTCTGTCCTGTCCTGGACGGGATTCAGCTACCACAAATGCTCTGCGATACAAGTCCATGAGAAAAGAGGAAGTGAAGCCCCTTCCCTGACTGTCTGGGACCTCCCACTGCTATTGCCACAGGGAAATTTCAAAGTTTTGCCTAGACTGCTGGAAGTGCCAACATGGAAAGCAAATATTTGTGTGTAAGACTTAACCCCAAAAAGATTAAGTGCAGATGGAAGTCAATAGTGCCAGCAACCTGCGAGGGAAAGTGAAAACTGAGAAAGATGTAAAACCAGAACATAGTGTGGAAAAAAACAGAAAGAGAAAAAAAACAAAAAAACCCAAACCAAAACAAAAAAAGAACAACACCAAAAAAAGGAAGACTAAAATGCAAAATAGATTAGAAGCAAATGAGGGAGAAGGAAAATTTCAAAAGAGCTTTTTGCTTTCCCAGGCAGGGACAGCATGAAGAGCAGCAGCAAGAGGAGCACTGCAGCAGGGACTCAACAGTGTTAGCAGCTTGGGAGGCTCCAAGGGTGAGCACAAAGTAGGGAGGAGGTAGGAATATCAGCATGAGGGATGCAGCTTGATGGGATGCTACATGGACAGTAGATGCTTTTGGAAATTGGGAAAGGTCCTGGAGGTGATGAATATCTTACATGTCCTTTAGATCCCACCTCTTCAGCTCTGGAGGTCAATTGCTAGCCAAGGGAAATGGTGATCCGTGGGAAGAGGTTTGGTTTTGTGAAGCTTGGCCATGTTCTGTGGGAGGAGAGCCGTGCAGCTTGGAAAGCATCCATCTCAAGAAAATCGTAAGTGGTAGGGCTGTCTAGACTAGTCAGGAAGGCGTGAACAAATAACCAGAGGAAAACAGAAGAAGAAAAGAAAGCATGGTTCCTCACCTAGAATTAAATTAAAATGTCAGGGAAAAAAATGAATCAAAGCTTCAAAGGATGCAAACAGAAGACACTCTTAACCGAATTTATTCTAATGTGAACGTGGCAACAAGGTGGTGGGGGGGGTAATTAGACATGCCCGTTGTTGGACTTACATGCTGCTGCTGGAAACGGGTGGGGAGATGTGTGATAGGAATGTTACAATTAATTATTATAAATCTCTTTGTAACAACCATGTGGGCAGCGTGCAGGTGTGTGCGAGGACCTTGGCAGGCTGACAAAAATGGTAATTATCAGTTGCGGAGTCAGTGGCGATACAGAAGCAAACTCTGTTTGGTGCTTCGTCAACCAGCAAAGTGCTAATTAGTGATTGCTAGAGGCCACCGTGTTCCTCTGGTGAGGAAAATGGTACCTCCTCCAACACCTGCATGTGGTGTGGGTGGGAGTGTGGGGGAAGCATGACTTACCTGGGAGACTGCTATTACAGCAGGATTTCCTGACTAGGAAATCAAACCAGAACTGTTATGCCTTAAATATTATTATTTTTTCTTCTTTTTTTTTTGACTTGCCACTGGAAATCGGTAGCAATATAACTTAAATATGGTGGTTTTATAAACTGAAAGAGAGTACTAATCTTCAGTTTGCCAGGGGTCATGATGGACTCCCCATCAGTGGAAAAGGAGTTGGACCTTTTTTTTTCTAGGAAAGATATGCACCTGCTGAGCTTGTCTGGTGGGCATAAGAAGTGACTTTCGACAATTTTATACAGGAAATCAGATCTAATCTGGTTTAAATAGAACTGATTGTTGTTGCTCCACACTGGACCTGAGCTTTCGGCTTGTTATTTTCTTGTTTGGCTAACAGAAAACATGGGGTTTAGGGCTATGTTCCATGTAATGGAGAATTCAGTGTCATTGCCTCAAAGCCCATCCTTGGGGATTTTCCTCCCTGTGGGCCATAGGAAACATTATACAGACTTGATTACAAGAAGTCTCCATCACAGAAGTGAACAAGAAGCAAGGTCAGAAGGGTTCCAAGGCACCATCTGACAAGCTTGACTCTAGCTGAAGAGTCACGGTGAGAAAAAGCATTGGCATATAGAGGCTGTCCTCTAAACTCACTTCAGAACAGGAGCCTTTTAAAGATCCCCATGAAATGCAATGTTGTAGAGCAGCTTTAAAATATTGGAGGGAAACAAGGACCAACACGTCTCTATGACAGCAGCAACAGCCAAGTAGTGCTTGTCAGGCCTGGGTTCCCTTAAAAACGTGCACTGAGCCCTTTCACACTCTTAGTGCTGTTTGCTGAAGTATTAAGGAAATGGGAAAGCGTCCAGAAAACTGGTTCCACTCAACTGACACCGTGACGTTTAAAAAAGGCGCAGGAAGGAGATTGGGGCCTGCAGCACACAGCTGACCTGCCACCGGCTGAGGCTGTGGCGATGCATCACACTGGTCCTGCCAGCACGGCCCCATGCTTGGTGGCCGGCAGCTGTTGAAAGGGAGGTTGGAATAACATCTGCTCACAGCTGCTATGGGTTTTTTTATGGGGTCCTGGTGGAAATAAGGAAAGGGATTTTTGAGGTCACTTTTAGGAAGCTTTTGACTCTGTGGTCTACAAGGAGTGAGAGTGCCCCGTAACACCACATTTCCCTTGAAGATGTGGGAAATCTGTAACAGGGATTTGATGGTAGTTTGTCAGAGCTGAGCAGAGCCATGTCCTCTTCCTCTGAACTTCTGCAAGCCTCTCAGATGCTGTGTGTGAATTACTTTTGTTCTGTAATGCCTATAGTGGTTTAATGCAGGACACACACACAACATGAAGATTAAGGAGTACCCACCTGTGTTTGCTACAGACATGCTTTGTCATGGTCATTACAGTTGCTTCTTAACCAACATTTTTAAAGTCCAGGTAACCCACATCTGCATCCACGGTGTAACCATCTGAGATTCAAAAGTCAGCTCAGAACTGGTTAGGTATAACTGCATATAACCCCTTCTTGTGATTTAACATCAAGGGGACTTGATACTAGAAGATACTTACCTATCTTTGCAGGTAATGTAGAGTTTATTACAGAATCCCTTCCTTTTCCTCTTCCCTTGTAGGTGGTTTTGTGTAGACCTCATCAACTATGAGTCATATGTACAAAAATTAAATAAATGAGTTTGAAATCTGAAGCCACTTTCAGAATTTTTTGGATAAAGTGGCTTTGTTAATTTAGGATAGTGGTCTACTTTGATAGGTGGTAGAGGTGAAACGCTGCTTTGTGAGCTCTTTTTGCCACTGTCTGGTGTAGAGTTGGGCTTGTGGTTGGCCAAACAAAGAGGCAAAAGGCTGTCTGCAAACCCAAGGAGGAGCCTGAACTTTAGGGCTCAGCCCAGTCATTGAATCAACTGGTGTTTATTTTGAACTATCCCTATAATTTTCTTGTTTCTTGATTATTGTTAAGTATGCTTCAGTTTTCTTCTAATTGTCTGAAAAGGCCTTTGAAATCTTTGAGATGCCTGGGAAATATTTCCTCAGCAATCAAAGGCATACAGAAGGATGTGGCATGGTTTTTCAATAGTCTTCAATACATTTGAGTATTCAAATTAGTGGCTTGAGACAGTTTACACCTACCCAGCAATGATACCACTGACTTCAAAAGGCAGATGTAAGCTGACATGGGGCTGTTGGACAAATGACAGTTTATTTAGCTTCTGTTCTCCTTTCTGTCACCATATCCAAATTGCTACCTGGTTATATAAGCAAGTCTAGGACTCGTTGCCTCGAGTCTACAGCAGAGCATTGCCTCTGATATGTCATTCCCTGTTCCTTCACGCAAAGCAAAAGGTAAGGGCAAACCCAATTTCTTGGCATTTTTTTTTAGTAGATATGAACGTCTATGGTTTTGTCTACATTTAGCCCATATCCAGTGCTTAACTGTAGCAGTTGCTCTATTACCTGATGACCCCTCCCCAGCCAAGAAGGGGATTTGGGAAAAGGAGAGGAAGTTGAAATGAAAACAGATTTAATGAAGAAGCAAAACTAATACCAATAAAGTAAAGAAATTTATACTCAATCCAGCAAATGTATGGTGGGCACAATGAATGGGAAAGCAGTCCTTAGGAGCAGGAAGAAGAGCAGGGTCAAGAGAAGCCCAAGCAGGAGATGACACACCACCACCACTACGGGATGGGATACACCTGTAGCCAACTCAGGTCAGCTGCCCTGGCTGACTCCAAACTGATAATGGCCTGCAGACCATGGCCGGCCAATGATTCTGTCCCAGCAAAACCAGGACAAGCTTTTACTGATCTCAGTCTCGCTCTAGCCTCATGGTTAATGTGTTCTTGTTGTGTCCGAGGGACTCCACAACTGGAGCATCAAAACAATTTTAAGGTAGCTTTAAGGTGTGGACAGTTGTTGGCAGAGCTAGGAGGCGATATGGAGATCTTCATATCTACATACTTTTTCTTGCTTCTAGACATCTGCCTTCCTTCACACATAACTCTGAAACCACTTTCCCTGTCTCTTTGCCTGCATTTCATGTGTGGTATTTTGGGGAGAGCTCATTACAGCCAAGCTCAAGTGTAGCCAGCACTTAGTTACAAGTGCAAACACATCACGAACGTCTGTCTTGCATTAGGATCTTTCCAGAAAGCATTAAAGCACAGCCAAGGTGGCTTCATAGGTTCTGTGTTCTCCCAGCACTTGTTGGTTCAACTGTTCTTGAAAAATATGAGAGTGTGGATGTCAGCACCAGTAAGGATTTGCAGTGTGTCAAGTCAAGGGAAATAGGCGGGTAATTTTAGAGCCAAACCAGCCCTCCTATTTGCTTGAGCTTTCAAATGAAACTTCAGGGAGAGAAACATCATGAGCTTCCAGTGGTAGATGGCTCTCTGGGGAGCTGCCAGCTGCAATTTCTGAGTTACAATTGGATTACACAATCCCAGAGCCACATTGCACATTCATCATCACCTCCTGTCCACAGTCGAGCTGTGAGGGGCCCCGTCCAGCCCAGTGCTGAGACCTCCAGAGGCTGGAGCCAGCCCATCAGGAAGGATAGGAGGCAAGTGTGAAACCAGTTACATTGCAGGCAGTGTAGTGGTTGTGAGGTCTACTGTTTGAAGTTTTTTCCAAGCCACCGAGCTCAGGCAAAACACCTGTGGGAATAGCAGCCATATGAGGTTTGTCAGCAAGAAGATCTGTTAAATCAGTGCAATCTTGTTCATGACAGGGAACGAGCCTGGTGAGTAGGAGATGTAGTTTTGCTTGGCGCATGTTGGTTCAATTCACAGAGAGGTTTTGGTGCACACTGAGTAGATTTCTTCCTGGGGAAACACAGCCAGGATGATCCAGGAGCCTGTCTGGTGTGCACCAACTTCTAATGGGAACACAAAGGATCTACAGCTGGCCATTCATACTCTTTCTGATCCCCTTTCCCTACGTATTTGATCATCCCAAACATATCCAGAGCTTCAGGGTGCAGCTATATTCCTCTTGCTTCAACTGACTTGCTAATGTGGATGCAGCCAACAGCCCCGGTCTTTTCGCAATGTCTCACCTGAAACCCTGAGTTTCAGGCACCCAAGTCTCACTCTGGGTTTCTGGCACATGAAGTTACTTACCTCTGCTGCCTCTTTGCTCTTTGCTTTGATCTGGTCTGTGGGCAGCTGCTCCAACCACCTTACTTCTTAGGAGTGGGTCAGGCCATCACTTGTTGCACTGATCTGTCATGGCAAATGTGACAGTGTTGCCCATGGCTTAGTGAGGGATTTCTGTGTCCTTTTGCTGGAAGACGTGACCATAACACCTTCCTGCTGACCAGCATCAACCTGGATTGTCTCAGCAGATCAGGAGCATCTTTTAAGGTATCACATCAAGGCATTTGCTTTTAAGTTTCCAAGATGCTTGATGCCTCAAGCAAAACACAACATCATTTTTGTCCATGGCCAAGTGCAACCTATGCCTTGCTCTCAGTGTGCATCCAAAGCATTTAAGGGAGACAGGTTCATCGTGTTCACCAGTTTTTAGTAAGCTGGGGCTGAGTTTCTGTTTTCTGACAGCTCTGCTTAGACTGATGCATGTTCCTGCCCTTGCCTTCTGTGCAGGGATGAGTCTCCTCATTTTCATTGAAAACTGCCGTGGTGTGGAGTCTCCTTTTATGTCAGCACGTATCAGGAATTACTTTATAAAAGTCACTGAGGAGAGTTGGAATTATCTTCCAGTTTTATAACTTGGCTAAAAAAATCTGTCTGCAAGCTAAAACTTGACACATAAATCTCAGCCAGGAAATAATTTAGTTTCTCTCCTTCCATCAAAACAGCAAACAATTCCTCCCCCTCCCAAACACTTGCAAATTTATCAGTGGTAAATGGTTATTTTAGGAAGGGATTAAATAATGTTAGTAAGTGGTAGCATCTCTAGGGTGGGGAGAATATGGAAGGAAAAACACTTGAAATGATGCAGTTGTTAATAACATTTTTGTGCTTCTTCACTTGAAATGCCTCACAAATATCCTAAGGGAGCAGCGTAGATCACCAGTTTGATTGCCTCTCGGTAGCACCAGCTGCCATGACAAGTGTAGGTGCTCTGTGCCCATCCAGTGATGTACTTGTTAACAGGAATAAACAATCCAAGGCAGATCTGAGAGATCAGTCTGGATGGGAATCAGATTAAACAAATTGCTCGTCCAGTCTTTCCAGCTGTGTTTGTGTTGCAGTTTACATGTATTAACACTGAATCACTTCTGGGTAATGGAGAGAGGCCTCAAATACCTGCAGGAAAGTGTCTTTACCAATCCCTCCAGAGACTTGATGCCACATTCTTGCTCCTCTCTTCTACACTAGCTCAAACTCCTGTCCTAGGCAATGAGTGAGAATAAATGTTTCCTTTCCTTCCTGTAAAATTTCCTGCAAAGCCCCTTTGTGTGTTCTTCTGCTGGGTTTTCTGCTGGTTTATTGACCCTTAGGTCAATAGAAGAATAAGAGGTGTGACCATTGACATGTTGTTGCCCAACTGCTCACACCCATTTTGTCCCCATTGATGAATGGTGCCTAAAGAACAGTTGGCTTTGTAATCCATATTGATGGAAATTGTCCCTTTGGTCATGCTTGAAACTTTTGGTTTTGGGGCTCTAACACTGCATCCTCCACTGGGTATGTCTGGAGCTGAGCAGAAGTATGAATGAGTCCATGCCCTCCCTGCTGCCCATTACCAAGTCAGGATCATGCACCAAGCAGAGGGCACAGTTGTCCCATCCTGATGACAGGTAATGACATAACTGTGTTTAATCAACTAATAAATGGTCCATGTTTTAGCTGGTGGCACAGCCTTCAGCTCCCCAAAGAAATTGTTTTTTTGTGAGTGATGCAACGACAGTCTACTGTTCATTAGTCCTTTTCAACCTGCCAGACGCTTGTACAATGCCACACCACTTTCATTAAGCTGATCAGGTCTGTCCTTGTCCTGCAAGCAAACAGGGTTTATAAATAAGCATTAAAGAGATAGAGAAAACAATCGTTATTGAATGCCACAGAAATCCCTCTTTTCCTAGTGTTATGAACTGCTGATATTGAAGCCTTGAGTACATCACCTACAGCTCATTCTCCTGTCTCCAGTATCTGAGGGAATAAGGGCTCAGGATTGCAGTATATTTAACCACATTCCCCTGCTCTTCAAAGAAAACTTAAACTCTTGGTAAGCCATTCAGACACGTGGGGAGATTCCCAAAAGTGTCCAATGATTTTGAGTGGGATCTGTGATCCTCACAGCTTTCAAAATTCCTCCTGTCTGTCATGAATGCGACACAGCACACACCCAAATGCTGTGGACATTGCTCACATATCTAAGTCAAGTGTAGCCAGGATTTTCCTTTTCTTGGATTTTGTGGACTTAAATGCCTTGATTGTGACAGAGATGCAACTTCTATATTACAAACTTTTATTGACTAAACCTCTAATTATTGAAAACTCAACCATCCATGTGCTCTACTATTGGGCAATTTATCCAGGATCCTTACTGGCAAATGGGTTTCCAGATGGCCAGAGGCAAGGCTGCAGTGGTAGCAAGTGCCTTGCAGTACCATTCATGAAAAAATGTAGTTTCTGGGCTCATACTCAGAATTTGCACAGAAAAACACTGAGTCCAGTCTGCATGCAAGTGAAGTATCTGACCGTGGGCTCCCTTACTGCTCCTGTCCTCAAACTATCCAGACTTTGAATATAGACCTTTCTGGTTTGGACTAAGATGGCTCAGCGAATTCCGTAAGTCACAGATGTCCTTTAATCCCAGTGTTTTGGAGATGGGGAATTGAAGCTCAGAGAAACTACTCACTGGAACTGCTTTTCACCTAACTGATTATTGCCCTCTCTGTAGTGGAGATGTCCAATTCTTTTCCTGTGATTAAGCCATTCATTTTATCTGTCCTCTTTGATTAGGTGCGAAGCGCTTGCATTGCTTAATGAGAACAAGCTGTTCAGATAATGCAGCTCAAAATAATAGCAGTTTTGCTCTTCCAAAATTACTGTTGCCAAAAGACAAAGAAACTGTCCTCTTTAAGGGACTAAACTGGATCCCAGGTCCTGATTTCTCGCAGCAGGGTTCAGGTTTCTTTTGTCTTTGTTGTGGTTGTTGTTTCTCCTATGAAGTTAAGCAGTTCTTGTGGGGTTGTGTGGATGGTGCCTGGTGTGAATACTGTGACTGCTACTGCAGAAGGTGTGGGGGGTAATTCAGATCATCTTTTCTTTGGACTTGTCCAGATCCCGGCTCTTGCTATTGCTAAAGCGATGCAATACAAAGCTGGTGAAAATATAGATAACAGATGTGTCAGAGAAATGTGAGAAAGACAAAACAGATATCCGCATAAGAATTTTGGTCTGATAGAGAAAATAAATTTCATAATCCGATTTAAAGCCCTCATATGCACATGCATACACACAAACGGTAACACAGACTTGAAGAGGGATACATTTGCTACCTATCCCTACATATTTGGCTGGGAACAATAGCAGACTTTACAGGTACGTACACATGACAGCGGGATTTTACAAGATCTTGCAGACCACGGGGCTGTTATTAAAAAAAAAGCAAAAAAAAGCCAAAAAATAAAGTAGTGAGTGATCGAGCCGTAGCTTAGAGGTATTGCTGTCTGCTTGCTGTGCAGTGGTGTGGCACTTGCTATGTAATTATCTCCCTCCAACACAATTATTAATTTAGGATTAAACAGTCCAGAGACAGCATTGTAACATTAACCAGCAGTGGAGCGTGTGCTCTATAATCTGGATGTTTTCAGGGAAGAGTTCACTGCAGGGCATCTGTCAGCCCCATGGACATTTTACTCCATGTAGCTGTGGCTTCAGTCCTTCTCCCAAAAACAGGCTGGAAAGAGGGCTCCAGGCTTGTGTGTATGGGGAGACCTGACTCTCACTTACCTTGAGACTTTATTGTCATGGGCATTGTAACCAGACCTGTGTGAAAAGCTTTTCCCTGTATAAAGACAGTAAGATGCACAGCATGCAATGAGAGTTTCTGATGCTTCTGTGTCTATATGAAGCATGGCAAAGCATCAGGGAGAGACCTTGGCCATTATGATGCTGGGTTTCAAATATGATTCTGTATTTCCCTGACCCAAAATTTTTACTGAGTATTGAAATACTGGCTCAGGAACAGGACCCTATCTGTGGGATTGTACTAGAGTGAAACAGCAGCTTTTGATTCCTATGGAAACAGCCATTAATGGCCTGAATGCTTAGGGCTGTTTGAGCACAGGCAAGCAGGAGGGTGGTCCCCTAAGTCCCATGTCTCTGCATCTTGAAGACCGGTTATTTGCCAAACCCTGCCATGCTCAGCATAGCCTGTTGCCCATTTATTGCATCCAGGGTGGTCCAGGACCCTTTCAGGATTTACAGCCCACGCAGCAGCCAGAGCTGCGGACAAGCTGCTCTGAGCTGCCCAGTGGGACAGGAATATCTGTGAGCAGCAGTGAGCTCCCGTCAGCCAGATGTTAGTGCTTGGAACTTGTTATTCAGAGCTGCTGATTAGTCTCTCAGGCATTTTTCCTCCTTGGTTCCTTTCTCAGTGTGCTGATGTTAGCCAGAGAGAGCCTGCAGATTGCAGATGTTTGTTTTTCCATCGCTTTGTCTTTGCTTCTTCAACCTCACCAAAGCTTTTCCACTTCACCTGTGGCACTTCCGTGCTGGAATGAGGGCTGAACCTGGTCCTCTGCTGTGCATGTGCTTGTTCATCATCTCTCTTGAGGCCGATGGCATGGGAGACAACAAATAACTTCTTGTTGAGGTCTCCTCCTTGCTCTGGGCTTGCAGAGCAGCTCAAGAGCAGATGCAGATGCCTTTCATCAAGCCCCTGAGCTTCATCCAATCTGACTTCAGTGCTGCTGCTGTCATTTCCCTCAGGGTTTCACAGATCCCTTATTGCTTGCAGGGAAAAGCTTCATTAGAACCTCTTGTCCTGCTCCTGCTGTGGCAGGGGTGTCAGTGGCTGTGTGTGTAAGCATGGTGGTGGAGTTGTTTCCATACTACTCAGCTTTGTGTTTAGTGCCTGCTTCCCTGCTCTAAATTAGTTTCTCTGATTCATCCTCCAGAGGAATTTCTGTTTCTCTGTTGACTGTAGAAAGAGCCCAGAAACCTGATGTTTCCTACCCAGGATCTAGGTTAGATATATTAAGTAGGGTGATGCAAAGACTACCCCAAGGGACCCACCAAGTGCAGATAAATATGGGTACGAGTATGCCCTTTTCACTGCCCTTGCTTTTCTGCACCCAAATGGACTTGACAAATGAAGTAAAACAGCTCCGGCAGCTCCTACAGATGCTCAGGAGTGAAGTGACCCGGACGCCTCTGCTTCCCAGCAGCACTGGAGGACAGCAGACTGCCTCGGGGCACATGCATTTATTCTTTGAAATCCAGCAGCAGTGCACGCTCAGGGCTTCCAGCCCAGCCTGCAGCCAAGGAAATCCTATCTGTTTGTAAAGGCAGCTGATCTGCGGCAGCTTATGTGAAGTACGAAGACAAGATGTCCAGTGTGGCAGGATTTATAGAGCAGCATGACTTTTATAGACATTGCATTAACTTTAAATATTTGCCTTTCTCAGCATGGGATCTCCTTCTGGGCATAAAACTTCCCCTAGGTGTGATAAATTTGCCTGGGAGGAGACAGAGCCTCAACTTGCAGTAAATGTCCCTGTTTCAGTTCTTTCTTGAGCTGCAGCATTTAATGCAGTCACACTGTGACCATTTGCCAATACCCATCCGCAGCCTGCTGGGATTTGCTCTGCTTCTCTTTTTCCCCATTTTAACTTAGAGAAGTGAAAGTTTTTGCATATTATATGTAACATATATTTTGTTATATATTTACTGCTCCCAGTCCTTCCTCTCTCTTCTCAGCAGCAGAGGATGTGGGGCACTGAGCCTTTGCTCTCTGAACCTGACGAGGGGTGCGTGGAGGTCTGACATTGCCTTACCCACAGGAGGTTTTGAATTCAGTCAGCCCTTAATCAACCTCGTTTCACTGTTTCCGCATGCCCCCCATCCTCCCACCTCCCACATCTCCAGCCTGTTCTTTTGTACCCCTAACGGCCATGTTTAATCTAAACCTCAGTTTACAGACAACCATACAGCACCTGCCACACCGGAGTGTCAATCACCTCTGTAGGACCCATGGGGAACTCCGATGAGTTGTAATAAATTAGGCTGAAGTAAACTATACTTAAAACACCCCAAACCAGGTATAAACCTGGTTTCAACTGGTATTGTTCTCATCCAGATTAATATTGGAAAAGATGTCATCTTCCCTGGAGACATTCAAAACCCACCTGGACGCGTTCCTGTGTGACCTGATCTAGGAGATCCTACTCTGGCAGGGGGATTGAACTAGATGATCTTTTGAGGTCCCTTCCACCCCTGAACATTCTGTGATTCTGAGATAAATACATTTCCTCATCAGCTGATGCTGTTTTTCATCTGGGGATGGTGTATTTCAATATATTGTACTTCCCTCACTGCTATCCTGCTATAGGGTGTATCCTGTCTATTTACCAGGACCATTAAATGCAGTGAAGTTTCTAGGAGCTGGTGTAACACAAGGTAGAGGTCAGCTCATTCAAAAACCAGCACTGACATTTCAATAACTAGAAGCAAAGCGTAAGATTCCATGCTGCTCTGATCTGCATTTTCCCTGCATTCCCATCAGTGAGAGGGAAGGACACAATACACTCTGTTTCTGGGTCTTGCTGTTTTTATCCCTTCCTTGGTATTTAATTAATTCTCTGTGTGTACGTGTGGGGGGAATGGTGACCTAATCCTATTGAAATAGAAGCCAAGTAAAACAAGTTTAGATGGAGACATGGTCACACAGCAACTTACAGTTGGAGAACAATACACTTGAGGGAAGGTATATTGGCAAAGTAGTTTTAGGCATATCAGACCTAATTAGTTTTATTGTGATAATAATAATACTAGGTGGGAAAAAGCTGAGCTGGAAATTAAAGTGGATAGCAAGTTTTGGAAAGTTTGGTAGCTGTGGAAATGAAAAGTTTCTTTACATGCTATAGAAAAAAAAGCCTCTTACAGAGACTTTTGAAGCTCAGCTGAAACTGGAACCCTATCCCTGAGACAGAAATGAAAAAAAACCTCACAAAAAGCAAAAGCAGTAATTGAGTAACTCAGTCATTTTCAGCATTCAGGCAGAGTGAAATGCAGAAATCCATGAAGCAGCCTGTCTTGCAACGTAGACTTAAAACTGTGCTTGTTCTGAGCACCTGAATTGCTCTAGCAATAGAGAAGAGATTTTGGTTTTCCTTACTCGAGACATTTTCCTTTAAACTCAGCACAGCCAAGCTGAGTAGTGCACTTTGGTACTCAGTGTCATTTATGTATAAGTGCGCAGCTTAATCCATGCCTGCACCATGGACTCTCCAGGAACAGGACAGAGGTGTATCAGGAATATCTACCAGCCATGCATGGTACCTAGAGGGAACTAGAGCAGACACTGCATTACCTTGGATGGCATTTGCAATTTTTATCTTGCAGATAGGTGTGTTGCAAAGTCTGTAAGATATCTGCCCTTGCAATGATCTCTGTACATCTCCTGTGGTGGGGTGGAGAGCCAGGAGCAGTGTCCTGGATGCTGTCTCTGCTTTTGCATGCTAAGGAGGTGTGTGCTGCCCCACAGTTTGTTATTTCACTGACCACCCTGAGTGTTTTTGATGGAGGGAGTCGGGGGGGGGGGGGCGGCATGGGTCTCAGCCAAGGGGTTGCCCGGGTGGGCCCACCTGTCCCGTAGGGTTAAAACCCG
>JANIJG010020896.1:42141-64549 GCA_024611175.1 Megaceryle torquata
TCAGGATCTGGCCGTAGGTCAGGATCTGGCCCTAAAAGCTTGTGTACACAGTGCTTCAAACCTTGAATGGGAAACGAATCTTTGAACTTGCTTTAGACACAGTGATAGATTAAACATGAGTGCAAACCATGTTTGGCTGGGTGTTGGAGGCACAGCTCAAAGCCATGTCCTCATTGTCCTTGGTGGACACGGGGCCAGACTGTAATCTGTGCTTCTCCACCCTCATCTCCTTCGCCTCCATCACCAGTTTTAGGTTGTCTTTGATCAAAGTGCCAGTTCAGCCACATGGGTTATTGCAGGCACCTGACACAGGAGATCTTCTTGGAAGGATCTAGTGCCAACTTACCTTCTCCACATGGGCTGGGTGAGCAAGTCCAGGGAGATATCTTGAGATGGATCCTGTAAGAAGGATGCAGGCATGAATGCTCTTTGCTCTATCATCACCCCAAGTTCTCAGCCTCCCTTAAGCTTAACTAAAATCTACATCCAGTGTCTGAGCAAAGGCTATGTCTGGGACACAGTCAGTCTGGGCCTCTCTTGGAAAGGAAGTATAGATGTACTCAAATTGTCTTAAGACTGTTTCTAAATATCCCTAAATATTCTAAATGAAATATATAATATTTTTTATTTTATTTTATCAGAAAGTGCCTTAAGGGTCTCAGTACCTCCATCAGGTGCCTTTATTGTGGCCCAGACAACAGGTTTGGAAACTGTGTCATTTTGGGATGGTCTAGGATCTATTCCACCTCCTGCAGTCACAACTGGACCTAGCCTGACTACTAGTGGGTGCTGGATCAGACCGAGCAGACAATTTCAGATCCCGTTTTCAAGCAGGTTTAATTTACAGTGTGGATAAGGCTTCAAAGTTTTGTAATCACTGTTTGATGTATAATGGAGGTTGCTGGGCAGCCTCACTTAGGTACACTTAGATACTGTAGAGACCACATCAATATCAACAGGGCATTAAAAATTAAGGTAGTTTATATATGTATATATTTTTAAATCCTATAGAAAATATTTTTATTACACATTTGATATAGTCTAATTTCTTAAAATATGAAGTAAATCCCATTTCTTGGTTATCTTGTTTAAAAAAGGTCCATCGTGTCCTTTATTAGACATTTACAAGCTGACTTCTGCTCAAGCAGCATAGGTTAGGGCATCAGTATCCGATGCTGATAACATTTTCAGCTCTGTTAATGTACCAGGGCATGCCTTGGTTCTTGGAACTCAACCAGCCTTCCTTCATAACAGAGCACCAAAAGGAGAGAAAGGTAGGAAAAGAGATTTTGTGGTTTCCTGCCTTCTCAAACTACTTTTTTACTCCAAGCATAAGACCCAATTACAGATATACTTCATGCTTTTTGACAGGGGCAGGTGGCCCTTGCCCAGCCCTAGGCAACACTGACAGTCTGCCAGGGCTAAACCCAATTTGTACAAGGTGGACTGATTCAGACCATCTTTAACATAGAGGTGAGGCCCTCAGAAACAACAGTGTGCAAACCACTGCTCTGAATCTAACTCTCCACACTTTACCAGATCACTGCATGGTCTCCGTGCTGTATCTCAGCACTCAAAGTTAGAGAATATCCAGGCTACAGTCCTGCTGGAGCACACTTTAGCTGTGCCAGCACTAGGAAAAGCCCATCTCAGCTTTCAACCATGAGTTTCAGTCCAAGATGAACTCAGAAGCCTCATGTTGGCTTTTTTTTTTTTCTGTCCCCTCTTGAAATAATATTGGCATTTCTTAGGATTCTGCCTCCTCCACAAGCTCCACCGGTTTCAAAGGCTCTCCCTACCGAATCAGCACAGTTCGAGTTGTTTTGTGCTGTAGTCAGCAGTGCTGTTTCCTGACAATTACTGCAGAACTAAGGCTTCCCTAGAAGCCATCAAGAGATTTTAACTCCAAAATTTAAATCCATAGGAAAGTAACTAATTCTTTTTGGTTTGTTTCTGTTTTTTAAACTGCTGTTTAAATAAATGAACTGGTTTTCCTGGTATAGGTATTACAAGCTTGCATTTTAACTTTTGTTAATAAAAATATTCCCTCTGGTATTCACTCATGTTTTATAATGTTTGTATAAAGCTGAGAAAGTATAGTTAATATAGCTACACCTTTGCTATTACAAATTCTCCAAACACAGTTTTGAAAATCCCTTTCTTTTGGCTGATATTTTTGTCTCTTGATTAAAAGATTGGAATTTTCTTCCTATTTCCCCTCTCTTTGTCTTAAAAAAAAAAAAAAAAAGAAAGAAACCATTTTGTTCTCCTTGTCAGTTTTGTGAGAATTTTGTTACTTTGCAAAGAAAACAGAAACAAAGCCCCCAAATGTAAAATCTTCAGGCAACCAGAATGTCCCCTCTGGGTACAAAATCCAAAAAAACGTTGGTTCTTTGTGAGTTTTTTTCTTTCATTCCTTCTTGATTTTGGATCATTTCCAGAGATAAGGGCTGGCAGATCACAAATTAACCCTCTCAATGAGTAACGGGGGATGCCAAGCCTAAATCAAAGTGCTTTTAAACTGTCTCCATTGATTGCTTGTGCCTGCTGGTGACAGCATCCAGAGACTGACCAGGAAGGCTTCACAGACAGGAAACAGAAGTGTGAAGAGGAATTTGGGTCCTGTCCATTCAGGCTGGTATACATCACAGAGGGCCTGACATAGATGCTAATTTTTAGACCCTGCTCTGGAGCTATTTCAGGGACCAGCTAATCTGGAAATCCACAAAAAGGGCAAAATTTCATGCCATGTAGAATCATAGAATTCTAATTTTCCAAAATAATGTGAAAGGTATGATTTGGCGTGTTCCTCCTGAAGAGCTACACGGAAGAGTCTAAGGTGCAGAAGAGCGGAGGGGGTTGGCATAGCTAGATAGTCAGATAAGGGATGGTAAAAAAATCACAGCCTGGTGAAAAAAAAAAAAAAAGAAAGAAAGAAAAAAGAAAGCAGAAGTGTTAAAATGAAGAAAGCAATTGGTTAGAAACAACACCAAATGTGGCCATCCTCCATGAGAAGTTCAAAGATATTTTACAAATTAATAACATCCACTTTTCCAAATACATCAGGAGCTTGAGGGCTTCCAGAACATCTGCAGGACCAGTGCTAGGGGATCTCAGAACAAACGAAGCCAGAACTGGAGGCAAGAAGGGGCTTTTTGGCATCTGTGTTCACTGTGGGCGAGTTTAGGGATGCTCTTGTGGCTGAATCAGTTTTTCCCAATGGATCCAGAGGATGACAAGAAGAAATGAAGGAGCAAAATGAAGAGTAACAATTTGCAAGGACAGAGAGCAATTGGATATGAATTGAATAGTTGAGTGATGCTGAATGGGTGATTGACAACAAACATGAATGAAAGGCAGTGTAGGTAATGTAGAAAGATATTAATGGGGGAAGTTGTGGATGCTTCATCACTGGATATGTTCAAGACCAGGTTGGATGGGGCTTTGAGCAACCTGATCTGGTAGGAGGTGTCCCTGACCATGGCATGGGGGCTGGAACAAAATGATCTTTAGGGTCCCTTCCAACCCAAACAAGTCTGTGATTCTATGAAAAGAAAAACAGTCCTATCTTTTCACATGAAATTAAATGCTCTGAGCTGGTATCAGCTGTCTAATATCATTGCATACAGTTAGTGGCCAATTCATCAATCAACTGGATCAATCTGGTATGCAGATGATAGAGAGGTTACACCATATCATTCTGTGAAAATGTTGGCTCAACGCTTCAGTTCAATCAAAAAGGTAGCTGAAGTGGTAGAACTTGTTAGAACAAGGGCTGGAGACCATCATCACACTTCTAAGTACAAGGTGTGCCGACTTCTGGGATGCAGTCTGCAGTTATTCCCCGTCTCAAAAAAAAGTGTCTAGCAGGAAATGCATAGTGAAAGGCAACAAGAAAAATCTGAAAAATAGTGTAGCTTCAAATGACAAGCAACCATATTTTCCAGGACTTTAGGCTGAAGGAGAGGAGGCTTACAGAGGGAAACAGGAGAGGGGAAATCTTGGTCTTGTCCTCTTTTCACCACCACAAGTCTCTGTTGTTCTATTTCAGTCAATGCTTAAACTTTTGCAAAGTTCATGTGGCTCACCAGAGCTGAAGTGGATACTTCAGATGCTGATCTGCACCCAAAAAGCACCTTCTGTTCTTACACTTTACAACAGAATTTTCTGGGTTTTTTTTTGAAAGTGGATGCTTATAGAGCAGAGTGCATCAAGTAAGCTCTATTATTTTCTCTTAAATCCCAAGCACTGTCCTGATTTAAAAACCCTACCTGGGTAGCTCAGGAAGAACCATATAGTAAAGGAGGATCTGGGGAGAGAAGACAGCATGAACAGCTTTTTTTGCTCCTTAACACCAAAACCATTGAGTAGAGAACGACTTCCATATGTTTGAAAAATAATTTAGGGAAATAGCCATGTTATTCTGTTTGGGTTTTAGCAGAAGGAGTTTTTGGAACAGAAGATCACATCAGTGTTCCAGAGCTGTATCAGTAAAGCCCATTCCTAATACGCAAAACTTCTCGCCAAGCTAGGTAATCTCTCATTAATGAGGCAAAGGAACCCAAAGTTGTTTCTGAAAGTAGGAGAAAAAACATAAAGGGAAAACTGTGGAGAGCAGATAAAACTGACATGGTAAGTCATTCTTTCTTATAATAAATCCAAGTAATTGCAAGGAAATTTCATTTTCCTCCCCATTTAACCCCAATTATTTTCATTTAATCACAGAAACGCTGCTATTCCCTCCAAACCAGACCACTTTGCGTGTGAAATATCGTTTCCACCATGCACTTAGGTTTAGGTCTGCTCCTAATCCCCTAAAACAAACACAGTGAGTAGGACACCATGTCCCAGAATACGTGGCGTTGCTGGAAGGGCTCATTGGCTCTGGTTGCATAGGCTGTGTGGGAAACCACGCCAAGTTATCTCAACCAGGATTTCCCAGGTGGCATCAGAGCTCATGCCTAGGGAGAGAGGCATGACACAGGGGGCAGAGCCAATGCTGTCTTTCCAGGGAATCATCTTTTGGTGGGTCAAGATTTGGTGCCGATGACACCAAGCTGGGAGGGAGCGATGATCTTCTTGATGGTAGAGAGACTGTACAGAGGGACATGGACAAGCTGGATTGATGGGCCAAGGCCAGCTGTACGAGATTCAACAAGGCCAAGTGCTGGGCAATGCACTTGGGTCACAACAACCCCCTGCAATGCTACAGGCTCAGGGAAGAGTAGCTGGAAAGTGCCTGGCAAGAAAAGACCTGAGGGTGTTTGTTGATAATCGGCTGAACATGAGCTAGCAGTGTGCCCGGGTGCCCAAGAAGGCCAACAGCATCCTCATGTGTATCAGAAATAGTGTGGCCAGCTGGAGTAGGGCAGTAATCATCCCCTGTACTGGGCACTGGTGAGGCCTCACCTCCGATACTGGGTTGAGTTTTGGGTCCCTCACTCCAAGAAGGACGTTGAGGTTCTGTAGCATGTCCAAAGAAGTGCAGTGAAGCTTGTGAAGGGTCTAGAGAACAAGTCTTATGGGCAGCAGATGAGGGAATTGGGGTTATTTAATCTGGAGAAAAGGAGGCTCAGGGGAGACCTTCTCACTCTCTGCAACTGCCTGAAAGGAGGTTCTAGCAAGGTGAGGGTTGGTCTGTTCTCCCAAGTAACAAGCCATAGGAGAAGAATAAATGGCCTCAGTTTTCACCAGGAAAGGTTTAGATTGTATAGTAGGTAAAAATTTCTTCACTTAAAGGGTTTCCAAGCCCTGGAACAGGCTGCCCAGGGAAGTGGTTGAATCACCGTCCTTGGAGGGATTTAAAAGACATGTGGATGTGGTGCTTGAAGACATGTTTTAGTGGTGGACTTGGCAGTGTTAGGTTTGCAGTAGTACTCGATGATCTTAAAGAATCTTTCAACCTAAATTATTCTATGATGATTGTGTCTTAGCAATTGCTTGCTGCTTTGTTTAATGTTAGTGGTGCACAATGGCTTCTCCCCCTCTGGTTATCTGCTGTGAACAGGTTTTTTCTTTTTACAGAAATTTTCCACAAACAAGGAGCCATTTCTCAGAACAAGGTGATGGTGGTGAATAATTGTTTTGCAACATTAAAGTATAATCAGTGAAGTGACATTTTCTTTGGCAGACTCCCACTTTGGAGTCATGATAAAATTTGGCAGAAGTCCCTTCACATCCTTATACTCCCCTGCCCCAACAAAAATCAGCAGGAAGCCTTTGAAATATTTTTGTTCTGCAATGCACACACGCTCAGCAAAGCCTTCACAGTGCTTCATGGCTAAAACCACAGTGAAAAGCCCTTAACAAACCTTCCCGAGCCTGTCTTGGTTCTTCATCCCAACTGGACAGTCAAGATGACAAAGATGACAACAGAGACAGACGATGCCAGAACAGATACAAGCAGGTTTTTATTGTATCTCCAGCTTCAGGTTGTGGAATGGGGCTGCAGTGCCCTGGGGCTGGAGCATTTGCTGGGGGAGGCTATGGTCTGTGCATGCAGGGAGGTGGCATAGGGACAAGGGTACTCCAATAAGCTCAGAAAGGAGTCAAGGAACAGCTACAGGAGAAACACTGGGGCTGGAACACTCAGAATAGGTCTTACAGAGGTGGGCACCAGTACCTGGACGGGACTTGTGGAAAAGGGAGAGACGTTTATGCACTGTCTGTGTAAGGGAGCCCAAAGGCCTGCACTGGTCAGAACTAGTCAGTGATATTTCAATGGGATGAGAGGTGGTGTTTGGCCTCATTCCTACCAGCTTTGGTCCTGACTGTGTCTCTGTCATCTCATGAGATCTGGAGTTGGCTGGTAGGGCTCACAAGAGGTCAAGCCAAGTCCTTCATATCTGCACAGGTCCACTTTCACCAGGAGGTCCTCCATCCATGTGCAGGGGGTTGACAGCTTGGTCTCTGCAGGGAGTGGGCAGACACTGCAATGACATGTGTCTGTCTTCAGCACCCAGGTCTCCATTCATATACAGATTATGTACCCAAACCTCCTCTCACATTAGGCAGGAGCAGCAATGGCATTCTAGCTCCAGGTAAAGCACCAGCATGGACAGCAATGAACAAGTGATCTCTTCTGTGGTGGGAGTGACCCAGGCAAGTTTGCTGCTGACCTGGAGGCATTGCTTTCAGGTGGCAACTTGGCATCATGGTGAAGAGCAGAGGTGAGGTCAACCTATTGCTGTCAGCATCCAGAGCACACAAAGTGGCCTGGGTCCTTTCCTCCATTTCTAATTGCTCTCACAGATTCTTGAGATCCTTTCTGCAAAGAAGGCAGTCAAAAGGAAAGCCAAAACCACATGGGTTTGGAGGGCCACCAGCTGACAAAGTGCATCCCATAGATCACAGTCTAGGAACAGATGCAATAAAATACCTCACCTTTCCACTGACTATGTCAAGTCTTTAAAATGCTTTAAGCAAGGCTTTGCATCATCCCCTTCCACCCAAGGTCAAGCAAAGGCACCAAGACACATGTAAATCAATTCATATGGCAGATCAATGGCATGTCTGCATAAGAAAATTCAGGGTTCCTCAACTTTTGACCCCTGCTCCAGTTTCTAAAATTGCTCAAGTGGGGCAGGGAAGGGAGATACCAGCACATCAGTGAGGGGATGTAGCTCCTTGCAGAGAATCAGAATGGTCTGCATTAGGTGCCAAACTCTGGACTGCTTATTCAGACAAGAACACACCTAGCTGAACAAAAGGGATGGGACAAATGTACTTCTGGCTTGAGCAAAGCCCAGGGAGGTTTGTTCTGCTCCTCAGCATCAAGAGCTCTTTTGACAGCCTTAGACTACTGAAAGTCTACACAGTCCCCACACAAACCCAGGTGCTTCCTGGGGACTGCCATGATTTGTTATTTATGATATGCCAAGGCTGCCTGGAAGGAGGCAAACTGGGGAATCCCTCCTGATAGGAACCATGATGATGTCATCCTTAGCTGTGGCCAAGCACAGAGGATGATAAGTACTTTGGGAGGTAAGCCACCACCTGCAGTATCTCCCCCAGCAGCACTCCAGTGCACCCCATACACGCAGAGACTGGAAACCCATTTCTTTTTCTCACTGTTTCCTTGCAGAGCAGATACACTCTTTGGGGAGCAGAGAGGATTTTTGACACATTTTTTCTGTTTAGCAGATAGGCCATAATCCAAACCATATTTTTTACAGGACTCAGTCAAATCCTGTCTCTGAAGTTTATAAGTATCTGTTCTGTCATCTGCTCTGTTCCACCTTCCCATGCACAGATTGCACAGGCTCCAAATGAAATGTTTGCTTCTGACGGGGCTTTGCTCAGGTGAGTCAGTGCTGAAGCCCACATGCTCAGGATTCTTCTTTCTGCCCTCAGCATCCCTGGCAGCCCTGGGCCTCAGCAGGTCTTTAAACTGCTGCTTGCTCAGTAAAGCAAATCTTGCTCTGTGTGTATGAGGGCTTGGGCAGAAAATTGTCATTGGAGGCGTTTCATTAGCTTCCAGCAGAGTAACAAGGGAGCTGGTGGGTTGTCTCATGAATTCACAGAGTAAGAGGGGAGCAAAAAAGATTGATTGAAATTCGTAGAAACATAGGATGTTTTGGGTTCATAGAATGTTAGGGATTGAAAGGGACCTTAAAGATCTTCTAGTTCCAACCTCCCTGCCATGGGCAAGGATATCTCGCACTAGATCAGGCTGCTCAAAACCTCATCCAACCTGGTCTTCAACACTTCCAGGAAGGGGGCATCCACATCATCTCTGGGCAACCTGCTCCAGTGTCTCACCACCCTCACAGTAAAGAATTTCTTTCTTATATTTCATCTCAATCTATCATATCAGTTAAAACCATTTGTATTGGGTCTGACTGAGATGGAGTTAATTTTCCCTATAGCAGCCCTCATGGTGCTGTTACTATTACATCCTATTACTACACTCCCTGATAAAGAGTCTCTCCTACTAGCCTTTAGGTATTGAAAGGCCACTATGAGGTCTCATTGGAGCCTTCTCTTCTTCAGGCTGAACAACCTCAATTCCCTCAGACTGTCCTCATAGGAGAGGTGCTCCAGTCCTCTGATCATCTTCATAGCCCTCCTCTGGATTCACTCAAGCAGGTCCATGTCTTTCTTATGCTTGGGGTCCCAGAGCTGAACACAGTATTCTAGGTGGGATATCACCAGAGCAGAGCAGAGGTGGAGAATCATCTCCCTCAACCTGTTGGCCACACTACTATGAACCTTCATAGTCCAGTTTCTTCATCTCTTTCACTCAGGAGGTAAGAGTAGCTCTGATGTGGAAAGATGCTCCTGTGAGGTCACTGGTGGCTTGGGAAGAGGAGAGAGGGACCTACACACAGAGCTGTGCCAGGGCACACAAGGAAGGGCTGGACCAGTCAAGAGTAAGGAAGAAAACGCAGACGAGCAGGTTGTCCCAACCACTTATTTATGTCTCAGATGGCATTTCTGTTCCACTTCCCTTGCCCAGAGAAAAGCAGAGAGCCTCCAAGACAAAAGGGATTTATTTGATCTGCCTTGCCAGTAAAACCCAGGCAGACAACAAAGAAGATAAGATGCCTGATCTCCACTCACCGTCCAAGAACAAACACATGACCATATCATGAAAGGGTGCTCCTTGAACCGTTCCCATGCATTTCCTTGGCAACAGTGCAATTGTTTTGGTTTCTTATTTTTCATATTTCTTTTATGATAATTGCTGCAATACCCTGCTAGCTGGAGACTTGGCCTCAAGAGATAAGGAAGAGGAAATGTCACAGGCTGCTGTTAATAAATTATTTTTCCCATTTCTTGATGCCAGGAAAAGCAGTCCTTGCTGGAGGAAAACAGATCATGGGTTATGCTCTCTTCAAGTTATTTGTTTCAGAGATGTTAGAAATTGCAATAAGCAGCAATAGGTATAGCTGTTAGTTGGAATCTGGCAGCAATGAAAACCTTTCCTGTAGTTAAACATCCTACAACCTGATCTCTCGTGCAAGTATAGGTGGTTCAGTCTAGTTTTAGGTTTACAGCCTATTTTTCTTTACATACACAGAATGAGGGCTCCACTGTGCTCTCCATGAACACAAGATGAAGAGCTAATCCTTGCCTCAAGAAACAGATCTTATAATTTCATCTGAATCCAGCACTGCTTGCCAGGAGAGCAGGACAGCTGTGGTTTCACAACACTTCCAGTAGCTGTATTTACACTGTTCAGGTTGAAAATTTCCATACTGGTGTCAGTCTCTGCTTCAGAGCATGGAAATAATAGTTTCCAAACTGTCAACCATCTCCGGGGCTGTCTACAACTGAAGAACTTCTTACTTTTCTCTAAATAGTTTTGTTGATTTTTTTTTTCTTTTTTTCTTTTTTTTTTCCCTGCATTTGGAGCAAAGATCTGGAGTCTGATGAGGATATTTTTATATGAAGTCTGTTATTTCTGTGGAAAATCAACCACAATTCAGTCAGGTTACAATGAATGGTTAAGAGTTCTTCAGCTGAGGACACTCAGGTAAGTGTCCCTCTTAACCAGCTTCACTGTCCCAGTCTTATGGACCACACTAGTACTGGCCACTGGTGGGAATGCCAGCACTGTACCACATCTGGGTATTATGGTGTAATATGATGGCCTAAGTGGTGCCACTTACTGAAGAATCTGCCAGAAAGCACCATCTGTAGCCGCATCCTCATGTCACCAGGGAAGCCCTTCCCGTGGCCATACCTAGATCAGAAAAAACCCTCCTGTTCTCTTGTGTCCCTGTGGCACTAGAGGACATAGCAGTATCAGCTGCTTTTGCTCATAGCCTCGTTGTCTGAGATGCTCTCCTGATAATCCATGTGCTTCCCACAAGTAGATCATGGCTGCACCAAACATGAACCACCACGCACTCGGTGCTATAGCCACTCTGCTCTTAAATCATAGAAAATTGTAGAAATGTCTGGGTTGGAAGTGACCTCTAGAGGTCATCTAGTCCAACCCCCCCTGAAATGGCCTGTCACAAAACAGAGCTGTGAGCCAGAGAGTGGCTGAGATGAAATAACTTCATCCGTCTCCTCCATCAAGGCGGGAGCTGCTGGATGGGGTGGCAGGAGGACACTTGACAGTAATGTCAACAAGGTGGACAAATTGGTAAAAGCCATCTGGGAGAATCGTCTTTAAATCCTCCATGACAGATGTCTCCAAAAAAGCTCTTAGGTCATATTTGTCAGGTTCTGATCATCAGTCAGACTTCATGAGCATACCAAAGCCATCCAAGATCCAGAATTACATGCATCACTTCCAACATCTCACCTCCACAAGAAAACAATGACATCTCTCTGGGCCCCATTGTGAAATCATTTGCCACGCTGCTCACTGTGAATGGCATAATCTGATAATCTTTGGGCCAAAGGCAATCCCAGATAGCTGGGCAGTTCTTTTATTTCAGTGGGTACCTGGGGAAATTAAATGTGAAATAAATAATATTAAATAAAAGTAGAATAAATAATAATAATAATAATAAAAACTAATATGAACAATAATAAAAAAAATAAAATCAGTAAAATAATTTGTAAAAAAATTGATGACAATATAGACATTTTTAAAAAAATGACCAGGTGGGAGTTAGCCAATGCTGCCATCTTGGCGACAGTGTCTAGGTTTAATACATGACCTAATACACAGTTTAGCACATGATTACACACACATGGACCATAGGATGTTAGAAACTGTGGTTCAACATCCTCCTCAGCACCCATCCTTCTCATCAAGATGTCAGCTGTGGCTGAAGTGCCAAAATGGGAAGGGACCTGCCACCCAGACCTGGACCAAAACACAGCCAGGAGTATAAAAACCCCAGTGCCAGCTGTGAGGAATGTGACTTTGAAGCCTGGTGGCACCAAGACTGACTGAAGCAGAGGAGCACACCAAAGTGTGATTCAGGTGCTCATCTTGTGTTTTTATCCAAGAGCAATTTAATATCTAAAGGAAGGAGCATCACTCAGCCCCAGGATTGGCAGCTTCCAGATGAGTGTGCATATTCAGATGAAAATCCTGGAGGTGCCAGACCTGAAAGATAACAGACACTGATGTGCTGCAACATGCATGAACGCTTCAGCAGGTATCTATCTACTCAGGGTATATTGGATGAGAATAGACAACAAATACCCAAACTGTTGAGATACAGCCTGAGGCAGAAGATATCAGCATTACTAATGAGGTGTTTGACATTTGCCAGGAGCCTTCACAGCCTCTGCATAATTATGCAGGTGAGTGTGTGAAGGAGATAATGCATTGATAGTGGCTTGACTTGGATCTCTTGAACCTTAAATGCCAGTTTCAGGAGCTGCTTTCCTTGCAGCCATGTGAGTCACATGGGGCCAGGGTATCTGGGGAGGGAAACAGTTTTCACACATCCCTTACACTGAATCCACCGTCTCACACGGCAAGTAGCTGTCCTTCACACCTCCAGCAAAGTCTCACCAGGGACAAAGTGAATGCTGTCCAGAAGCATCCCTGGATCTGGACCTTCCTGCCTTGCAAGGCAGCCTGACAGCACAACCCATGTCTCGGGCTGGACGGGCTCACTCAGCAGGGCTCCTGGGCGTGTAGGTGAAACCCCAGCTGCAGAGCACTTTTGCCGCATGACCTGCCACAGGATACCAGGCAGTAGTCAACTGCCCAAGACCTCATATATCTCTTGTTGGGCCCCATCCTTGCAAGTGAAATCATCCAAGTTCAGCCTTGCAGCTACATATGACTCACACAACATCCAAATGCAGCTGGTGTGGATGCTCTTTGCTGCGAGAGGCCAGCACATTTGTCTCAGCTACCAGCTATTGCAGTCATGGAGCAAATGCAAGCCCATCCTCTCCTCATTTGTTTACAAAGCTCCCAAACCACATTCAGTAAGGCACAAAGTCCATGAGACAAAAGGCAGCAAATATGAAACCATCCTGCAGTGGACAAAAATCTTGCCTACTTTGTTTTCCAGGCAAAACTAAACTACTGGGCATTGTGTTGGCTTTGCAAATATAATGTATCTCCTTCTGATATGGTGGGTCTGACCCGGGAGGAGGCTTTTTATACCAGCTGAGACTGCTTTAAAATGTGTATTATGAATTCAGATGCAGCCAGCTTGGGACAGCTGACTTCTACTATGGTGGCTAAGGATGGTGTGGCACTGCAGTTAGAGCTGTGGGCAGCCCAGGGACAGGCTATTGGCATTCCAGATCCAGATCTGGTCTATGGAATGAGGTTGGTGCTGCACTCAGAACACCCCTGACAGGTACCTAGTTCCATGCACTGACTCGGGGGCTAAATGGGCTGGAGAGAGGAAAATGTAATCACGCCGTTTTAATTAGAGTCAGTGGAAGCTTTCCAGGTACATCATTACAGCCCACGCGGAGACAAAAATCCCTGTTCTGCTAAAGGGATAAAATAAAATGCATTGTCACGCTGGGGATCAAGCCGATCTGAACTTTGTATTCCTCATTTGCCGTATACTTAATTCTCATCGTTTTTAATGGACTATAGATGTTTTTGTGTGGTTTCTTTCTTTGTTTGTTTGTTTTTGTTGTTTTGTTTGTTTCACAACTTTATTTTTGAAGCAGATACTTTGTATTTCTATAGAAATAGGCTTCAGGGTGAATGAGCCAGGCTGGTGAGGGCCTTTGCACTGCTAATAAGTAATGATATTTTCACTGCAGCAGGAGTCAGGGTCAAGTGAGACATGATGTACAGTCTTCACTGATGAGCAAGGAGTGGGAGGAAGCAGCGTATTTCCAGCCATGAAACAGGAGGCCATTAGAAGGTACAGGCAGCTTTGGCAACAGAGAACTCATTAGCCCAGTGGGTAGAAAATGCATTGCAGATGCAGCAGCCTTGCTGGAGATCCAGTGGGGAAGAGGAGCTAAGGACCTGTGTAGGCAACTGGCAGTACCCAGTGGTGATGGAGGACAGACATTGATGGCCAAGACTGCTTCTCATGTATGTCATGACAGAGAAAATGGTCCTTCTCACAGGTACTGCTGAGTCCTCTTCCTAAAATGTTCATCTGAGAACCAAGCTGCCAGGAAGGAGTAGAGGGACAAGACAAACTTTTTTGGGACATGATGGAAGAATTCAAAAAGCACAGAGATTTGGTCTCCCAGGAGAGGAGGGATTCTTGGGGTGTGCTCTATCCACTGGTCTGAAATTCACTTAGCAGATTCTTAGATGTTCTCCTAAATCACCTGCAGGCAAATCCTGAAAAGTGGGAACTGGAAACTAGGTTTTAGCTTTACATTTTACTATTTTCTTCTCTCCATTCCTCTTTTATGGGGATGTTTCTGATGTGCTAAGTTTTCTGTTTCTGAAGACATGTATTCAGAGGAAGAGGCAAGGACATTGCAGATTGATTTTCTGAGTTTCACTCAGACTCCATGATGCAAGTAACAATTCAGAAGGATAAGCTCATGCCTTTTTTTCCAGTTTTTTATGGATTTCACTAAGAAGCATGAATAGGCAAAAATCCCTCTAAGCAATCACATTATCAGTCTAATTTGCTAGCCTTTCATTAAAGCAATTAAAGATAGAATGATGCAATGACCCAGTTCAGGACCCAATTAAGACTGAATCAATACATCAGTAGGTTTAAATCACCACCATAGATAATCAAAACAAGTTCTGAGGATGATGCTAAACAGAATTACTGTATTAACATTGCCACAAGAGTATTTAAAGAATGAAATAGTTTCCAGTTGAGGCCCCCAGCTCATTTTGTTACAAACAACTTAGTGGAAATGGGCACAGTCTGGTACAGGTCTGTCAGCCTGCTGTGGAGCATTGCCTGGGTGCACAGCAAAACAGCCCTCTTGGATCATGTGGTATCTGTATGTAGCCTGTATGTAGTCACCTGCATAGTGACTTCTAGGCATAGGTGTCAGGTCCCTGTCCATCTGTTGAGCCACATTTGGAACAAAATCATCTCATCATTCTGTCATCATCTCCTTTGCACAGATAAGTAAAGCCCTCGTGTCTTGCTAACAAATATTTCTTAACCACAGCAGTTGGCTCTTCCTTGAAAGTGTTTTTCTTCCAGCGGTATTGCTGAACAGTTTGTTCTGTCCATAGAATTAATGTGAACCACTGGTAAACTCAATCACATGACACCTGCTGCATAATGGGACTTTTCTACCCCAAATGATCTTCTTGCCTCTATCATGGCAAGTTTTCCTTCAGGAAAGGGTTTTGACTACTGACACATACTTGCACAGATGCTCATCTTCTTGGTGGAAAAACCAAACCAAACCAAACCAAACCAAACCAAACCAAACCAAACCAAACCACACCACACCACAACAAAACCCCAAAACAAAACCAAAACAACCAACCAACCAAAAAAAAAACAAACCAACAAACAAACAAAAAAACAACAAAACCACCCACCAAAAAAAAACCCAAAACCCCCCCCCCAAAACCCCCCCCAAAACAACAACAACAAAAAAACACCAAAGAAGCAAAACAGAGTGTGAAGTTTGAAAGCAAAATCTAAGTTCCTCTTTTGCTCCTTGAGATCTTTAACTAACTTGCACACTATCTGGACTTGTTAGCAAAGGCTTGGTCAGTGCTGCAGTCTGTTGCCCTGGACTGATGAAGCCCCTAACCAGAGGGATTGTGGCATCTGCATCCTTGGAGATACTGAAAAGCTCTCTGGACATGTTCCTGGGAAGCCTGCTCTAGCTGACCCTTGATGTTGAGCAGGGGAATTGGACCAGATGACCTCCAAGAGGAGGGCCTACCAACCTCAAACATTCTGTGGTTCTGTCTTAAGATTTCTGCAAAGCACATCAGAAAGGAGCATATAAATAGTACAGATACTTAGGAAGGGAAGAGGAGTTGGAAGTTCCTCAACATAAGCCTCCAAGGTGATCATCAGTTGACTTGGCAGTGAACTCTGATGATGACATGTTTGGTGGCAGGGTTAAACACTGTCTTAAGAATTCAACCCTAGACTAATCACAGCTGAATCCCCTCTCCAGATGTTGTGACCCAAAAGTACCTGAAAACTTGTCCTCTTTCTTCTTTCCACTCTTGAAATACATAAGATCCTCTCATTTGAGTACTAAATAGGCATAGTAGCCTAGTCCCAAACCTTCAGTTTATGTTATGCTGTCCCTTTGCTTTGGTCTGGCAGAGACATTATAATAATATAGTATAATATAATAAATATAATAAGCATAATATAATAATAAATTGTATTATATTGTATTACATATATTACAACTCCAGTATGTGTCCATCACATACCTGTGTTCCAACTGTAGAGCACAGGAATTTATCCACCAACTCCTGCTGGAGGTCAGCATGGATTCACCGTGACTGTAACTGTGGTAGCACAAATATTCCCTGTGGTGGATCAGGGATCTGATCCTCTTAGATGCTACGCTGAGCTGTGGTGTGTTGCAGACCGGCAGGGCAAGTTACATTTCAGACGCTACTTTGAGACAGGGCAAATTTGAAGTAGCTCTTCTATAAACATGATTTGTGACTCTTCAGCATGTAGAGTACCTGCCCAGCTGACCTCCAATAAAAAGAAGTATTTGTTGGAAACTTATGCATTTCTGATCCCTGCTAGGCTGCAAGCTGAGGCAGAGTTGTGAACACAGCTTTTGCTCTGCCCTAAAGAAAGAAAATGAAAACCATACAAGAGTCTATATGACGCCAAAGAAAGCACAAAGCTTGTGAGTTCAATGGGAACAACAAATTGCTTCTCGGCTCTATTATTTTTATTAATTTCCCTAAACAAAACACTTTTATGAAGGTAAACTATCAATTGACTGTAACTTTATCAGAATATTGCAATTATAAGAAGAAAACCTCAAAGATGAAAAAAAAAGAAAAGAAACTTTTAAATTCAGGGTAAGTAAACAGAATTTGGAAGTGAGGAATTTATCCCAATGTAATCCAGAAAGCCCAAATGCCAAACAATCTGGAAATACTCAATTGAATACTTGCCGTGCTGATCCAGATGGTCCTTCTTCCTCACCCCCACAGTTATAAAAAATGGCTATTGTTACAGTAATTCAGCATTGTTGAGAGGCCCCACCGAAACAAGGCCTCAGATGTTCTGGGCAGGGCACAAACCCACAGCAGTGAAGGTGGACCTGCTCCCTGAGGGTTGTCCAGAACTGGGAGGAAGTGTAGTATGATGGGAATAGTATTTCCCCTTGTCCCTACAGCAACTTATGGTGCCCTGGGATTGCTCTGGGGCAGGCAGGCCTATGTTCTCTCCTCATGGAGTCACCAAAGGGGTCTTCACAAGCCTGTATCTGTAAATATGCTTTTGTACAGGCACAGACAAACTGGAAGACAGGTTTGGCCTTAAGGACAAAATTCAGTGTAGGTATAACCAGAGAAAGGGCAGGACTGTCTATGCTGCAAGGAAAAAAGTGCTGTGGCTGAAAGCTCTGTGCAGAACTTCTCCTCCTCATCATTGCCTGGCCATGGAGGCCCTGAACCACAGCAGGTCTATCCTTGCACAGGTTGGAGTCTCTGAAGTTGGCACCTGCACATGCTCTGTTACAGGAGATACCACTCATGCAAAAATCCTCTTGACTGCCAAAGAAATTGCTGCTCATAGACTAGTCATGACCATTGGAACCCTGGCTCTGCTGGGGGACAGTGTTGAAGACCAAAGGAGCTGAGAAATGGACTTGATAAAGCATGAAGAATGATGGCTTAAGACAGACACTCAGTGAGTAGTAACACTTGGAAAGTCTTCAAATTAAGGATGGTCTCCTTCCCTCCTGTGCAAACACGGCTGTGAATCTTGGCAAGGTTGCAAGCACAATATTTTCTATAGCCCCCCCCATCTTCTTTGTACTGACAGTTTATCTCATTTGTTTCAAACAGACAAGAATATTTTGCTGAGCCCATAACAGTGAAGAAAACGCACAAAGATCAAGCAAATACTGACATGGCACCAAGATGCCATTTTACAACATCAGGATTTCAATGGTCCTGTGGTGATCTTCTGTCCTATCTCACTGGGAGCTAGAAAAAGCTTAGTGCACTCTGGGAGACCAATGATCCTACACACAAACCTGTAATTTTAAAACCAAGAGATGAGAAGAAGGCTTTCCTGGCTGAGATTTTAATTGCACTGTGAAAAGTGGGATAGTCCTTCAACTACCATTAAGTCTGCAGATTCTGAACCAAAGCAAGAAAGCTAACTTAAATGGATAGGAGTGTGGTCATGAATATGAGGGCATGGTCAGAGTTCAGACTTGTGTTATATGGGAAGACTGTGGAGTCTTTCTACAGGATATCATAGACTCATAGAATGGTAGAGGTTGGAAGGGACCTCTGGAGGTCATGGAGTCCAGCCCCCCTGCCAGAGAAGGATCACCCAATGCAGGCCAAACAGGAACATATCCAGGTGGGGTTTTTTTTTTCTCTAGATAAGTAGACTCCAGAACCTCTCTTGTCAGCCTGTTCCAGGCTCCATCACCCTCACAGGAAAGAAGTTTTTCCTCATGTTGAGGTGGATCTTCCTGTGTTCCAGTTCGTGATCATGTCCCTCATCCTATCACTGGGCACCACTGAAGAGAGACTGGCCCCTTCTACTTGACACCCACCCTTCAGATATTTGTAAACATTCATAAGATTCCCTCTCAATCTTCTTGTCTCCAGACTAAACAGCTCCAGGTCTCAGACTCTCCTGCTAAGAGAGATGCTCCAGTCCCTTAAACTGCTATGATATGCTACTGCTCCTGACACCTCTGATCATTGTTCTGTGCCCCAGTGTCACACTCTGCCTCCACCTCACTCTCTGCCAACATTTTTGTACTTGAATGTGCTTTTCCAAAGATGTGCCTTCCCGCGAATGTTGTTTTCCAGAGCACACATGGGAGGTCATCTCACCTCTCCTGGTACAAACCAGCATGTAATCCTAGTTCTGTGGCCAGAGTTGCATACCACAGTTTTGGAGGAGCAATCAATTATTTCTGGGGGTTGTTTATTCATTTGCAATATGAAAGCTATTAAAATAACTTGCCTTTCTTTTTATACTGCTATGAGCTGGTCATTATCACCGCTGTCCATTTCATCTCTGTTACTGAACCAGATGTTTAAATCCACCTGGTTTTGACTTCAAACATTGGCTCAGCTCTCTGCTGGGTGCCCAAAAATGCTTGTCTGGGCATAGTGATTTTACCAGCTATTTTTAAAGGTGAAGGAATTCTTGTATGAAAGTGAGTGAAAGCCAGAAAAACAGAAAGAAAATGGGAGAAAATTAAAAATACCAGGAGAAAATGAAAGAGCAAGTCATAACACACACTGGAATATGGTCTGGAGGAAAAGGAAGACAGTGATGGAGCACACACACAATAGCCTTTGGAGACCACTGCTGACAGCAAAGGGACTCAGAAAAATTAATGAAAATCCCATCTCCTTTCATAGAATCATAGAATTGTTCTGGTTGAAAGAGACCTTTGAGATCATCAAGTCCAACTGTTAACCCAGCACTGCCACCACTAAACCATGTCCCTCAAACACCACATCTATTAAGTCTTTTAAATCCCTCCAGGGATGGTGACTCCACCATTTTCCTGGGCAGACAGGACTTTACAACCCTTTCAGTGAAGAAATTTTTCCTAATATCTAATCTAAACTGCCTCTGGTGCAAATGATTCCCACCACAGGCTGTATAAGTGACCAGGACCAGCTCAAAGGTGCAGCAGTCTGTAACAACTGCATCTCCTTTACCCAGCCCCACACAGATATTCTCAACCCCCAGTGGACAGCTATGTCTCTGTAGGATGTCATGCAGCATCACTTCCAAAAGCACCTGAAGGACAAATCATCCTTTTCCTTATGGAGCAAACTGGGGAGGAAAAAAGTGTCTCACTATCCTTTGGGACATAAAAGGACATTGTTGCATAAAACACAACAGACCAGTGGAGCAGCCACAGAAATGATTCACACCCTTTCTTGCACGTGGGTGGAGACTCAAGCACTTAAAACCACCAGACCAGATCAGGATGATTTAATTGGATTTATTGGAGGAAAACAATTAGTTCATCCCTTTAAATTGTCATTATGATAGAAATCTCGATATGTATACATGATTGTCAAGGCAGAGAACCACTTGCGATGTAGCCCCATTAACAATTTGCAGTATTGCAAACTCATTATGCAGATAAAACTTTTGCAATGCCTTAATACATGCATGGAGTAAATACACATTCTCCCTTCTGTTTGGACACAGATGCTGCTATGAACTTGTACCAATCACAAGACCTGCAATATTAGGCACACTGACATTCCTTGATTAAGATTTAAGCCTTTGTAGAAAACATGCTTGCATTTTCATTATAAGTCAACCAAGAGATGTTTTGCAGTTGGGGATATTTGGGGAGTATTTGGGGATATTTGGATATCTGAGCAGACCCTTTTATTTTTCACTCTGATGACCCAATTCAAATATCTAGCTAAAAAATGGCTCAAATGCTGTTTCTCAACTAGAGGCCAATGTAGAACAGTATGCTGATGTTGCATTGACCAGAAACCTGAATCATGCTCTATCTCCTACTGAGCTACAACCTTCCACACTCTTCACTTCGGGGTCATGCTGCAGCTTGATCTAGTAAGACATAACATGTATGATGCCATGCAGGTGGGCTCAGGGGATGCAGATAAGAGATGGAAAAGCTCAGAGCTACCCCAAACACCCCCCTAAGAGCTCCCACCCACTAGGAATCACAGCACACGTCCACCTCCTCATGGAGGCTTGCACCACGTACTACCTCAGCAATCTGAACTCAAAGCTGATTTAGCCTGAATTATTAATGATGATTTTTTTTTTTTTTTTTAATGCTGCCACTTCTATGCACTTCAGGAATGGCACAGCATCCTGGCCGAGCACAAGCCTTGAAGGTGGGCTCAAGACTTCTTGGAGCTTTCAGTCACCATGGAGCAGTGCCTTGCACAATTTTCAAGGACTGATACTTCTCCATCGCCACTGGCATGGTGCTTTCTCTCCAGCCCTGCTGCTTGGCATGGTCTTGCCAGGAACCCAGAGCGATTTCCCAGTCCTTTCAGGTGGCTCTGATTTGAGTATTGGGAATTGGAGCAGCTTCCACACTAACACAGCAACTACTCACACAGTTGGGATCAATTCCCTGCTGATGCCCACAAGAGGATTGGGCTGGAGCTACTACAAGTACCATGTGGCCATCCCGTACCCTGCCTTAGAAAGACCAGCACAAATGAAAATGGGTCAATGACTAATGGAAGAGAAGGCAAGGACATGATTTCCATGTGGAGGAAGGAAAAGTACCACACCGAACTCTTCCATGGATAAATGGTGGTACTATGTGGAGTTTCAAGGATTAAGCACTCGTCTTTAGGTGGTGATGGTCTGGAAAGGATGGGATAATTAGCTCAGCGCTCTGGTCTATTTTGTGTAGGCAAAGAATCACAGCATCTTGGTCCCCAAAATGCATCTCATTCTGCAACTAGTGAGAAAGAAATATCATGTAGGAAGAGAAAAATACTCAGTATTGAGTGAACCATTCTAAATTTTGACTAAGAAAACCACATCAAATGAAAAAATAAAAGAGACACACCAACATGTTTCTTGGTTGTCCTGAGCGTTAGCAACCCAGGGAAGGAATTTTTAATGCATTGTATTCAAAAGGGGATCCTCCCCTCCCCGACTCCCTGTTTCTAGATGTGTGTACGTGACTGCTGCATAGTTTTAAGCTGCTCTAGATGGTGTCTCTTCCTGTACATGCTGCAGAGCATTCAATGGAATAACAAAATACATTACCAGGCTGTGCAGTATTTCATTTACAAAACATCAGCTTTTGCATTTACTTAAACTTAACGATGGATTTTGAGTTACAGACACACTGAGTCATTTAAAAGCAAAACAGAAATAAACCCCTTGGAAAAAAGGTTAGGTTGAATGTGCATAAAGAAAAGGATTGGGAAATACAGGAACAGTGAACAGCAGTTTAATACATGCAGTGCAGTATCATGCATTTATTGGACATTGGATGTCATCATTAGTTCAGCAGTGTTTTTTCACAAAGCTTGTGAGCATACATGCCCTGATTTCACTCTGGAGTGTGGAAAAAATGTATGAGCCGCTCTTCTGACCTTATAGCTTATGAAGAGGAGGAAAAAAAATAGCTACCTGGATGGATCAGTGGCATGGTTTGTGGTGGGGAAGGGGTCCTGAAAACCAGAGTCAGGGCTAAAGAGCCTTATCCTCTGTTATAAACACTATTTACACAGCATTGACCCAACTGTGCAAAGTCGGACCAAAAGACCAAAACCAACTCTTGATTTCCTGCTGGTTGGATCTGTGATCCCTGGGGCCACAACACACACACACAGAGGCACACACATGCACACACACATTTGCCCCGAAGACCGGACCTCCCCAGCGGACAGGATGGGAATGCAGGACGCAGC